>RJWM01029270.1:0-24653 GCA_004363535.1 Dasyprocta punctata
CATAGTCAGCTCTGTATATATAAATATAAGGAAATAAGTCTTGATATAATCAAAGTTGCAGCAATTGTTCTGCACTCAAGGAGAGCTGCTCAAATTGTCTCCCATACTTCTTACACTGTGTTCCCAGCTATTTGAAAACACTCATCTGAGCTGCCTTGGTAACTTCTGTATGCTCAGTTTAGTCAGCATTAGTGCCTTCTGGGGGCCCTCCGTGTATGGGATGAGTACGTGAAAAAGTAATTTTAAACTTTCCAGAAGCCACATTTTAAAAAGAAAAAGTGTGAAACTAATTATAAAAATATATTTTATTTACCCCTAAGTATGAATGCCTCTTGTGATAGGATTGCATCCCAGTAAATTCACTGCAAGTTGAAAATATTGTTCAGTGAAAAGTACACTAACTTCTCCTGACCTACCCATCATCCTCCCTCGCTAGCACAGCACACAGTGGCACAGCAGTGGCTCCCTCACTGCCGTGGGCCAGCAGGGAGCTGCCCAGCACTGGGCACATGAACCACACAGTGCATTCCGAGCCTAGGAGAAGCCACAAGTTTAAAATCTAGAGTACAGTTTCTACAAATGCATTCACTTTCACAAAATCCTTGTACAAAACATTGTAAGTCAAGCCATCACAAGTCAGGGACAGTTTATATCTAAAAATATTATCATTTCTACATTTCAACCAGTATGAAATACTGTAATTACAAAAGAAACGCTTTGCATTCATTTTTAAGTCTTCAAAACACAGTCTGCATTTTACTCTCACAGCATATCTCAGTTTGAACTGACATCTTCAAGAGCTTGGAGGCTGTCATATTGCACAATTCAATTCCAGGATCCCATAGGATTTCCTCGGCTGCCTGCCTTCTGGGAGGAAGAAGAAAATGATGCTGAACTGTACCAAGCGACAGCAAGGCCACCATGCTCACCATCTCTGGAGTTTGACTGATGACTTAAATAGGACCCTGTCACTTACCAGCTGTGTGACCTGGACAGATAACTAACTCTTCAGCCTCAGGTTCCTTCTATAAGGTGGAGTAACAGTACTGCTTGGTGAGTGATTATATTAGGAACAAATGAGTTAAGACCCAAAGAATCCTTCAAGTAGTGCCTGTTTTGTACTAACTTTTTGATATTAGCCATTTTCATATTTTATTATATGTTTGTATCACCTTGTATGGTCATGTGCTCTACCTTCTTCCTGAGGAATGGGAGGTGGCTTTAGTTACAATATACTGGCAGGACAAGAGAAAAGCTAATATCAATGTTAGAATTGAATTTTTAGCATACTCATTCATAGACATTGCAAGCTATAGCCTCAGAAAAAAAAAGATTTATTATGAATATACAAATTGTACAGACTACTGAAAACTTCTAAGTACATAAAGAGATGAGAATTTAGACTCTGCCAATGCACGCACTGTCTTTCCTGAGGATGGGACAGGCTCTTCTAAATAAAAGTTTTACAAATTTGTTAGGCTGTCTTCATGCATCTCTCTTCTCTGTGACTTTCAGGTCCCACTGTATAGGATGTATCCATTGTCTCTTTCCAGGTGGTGTACAAAGCAAACCACATTCATTCTGAGTTTCCCGTCCAGGGCCTCAGGCCTGCTGGGAAAGCTGAGCATTCAGCAGGCTCCAGCCCCAGGCTGATGTGGTCCCTACCCCAGATGCCATCATCAAGACCTTGGAGCAGAGGGAGTTGCCCTTGGATAAGAGTCCTGGTGGCCACAGCATTGCTGGCTGGGGCAACTGCAAGATCCAGAGGACCTCACTAGCTGTGGTAGCTCCAGCCACTCTAAATCCATGCTGCTCTCAACTGAGGGTCTCGGGTCAGGACTACGCCAGGGGAAACCTGAGTTTTCCAAATGTTCTCTTGTCCACAGGTCAGAGTCCAGGGATGTGTAGAGTCACTAAATCTGGGCCCGAAATGGAGTAGAAAGTGAAGGTGTTGCACTTGGACAGGGCCCTTGGCAAAGACAATTATGAAATATGGGAAAAATCCATCCAAATCTTTATACTTGGGCCTCCTATAGCACCTCTGAGTGCAAGTGCATGTGTGCAACCAAGACGGCCAAAGCGACCTTTGGAAACAGGAGATGAACCCAGTGTCCCCATCTGCTGAAATGTACTGGCCAGCTTCCCCAGTAGTTGGAGGTGAGTATACTTTCACTTGAGAAATAAGAAAATAGAAGGAAATAGACAAAGAATAACCTCTGTAGAGATGGTAGAGAAGATGCGACCTTCTCTACCACCCTCTCTCTGAATACTGCCTCCTTCTCATTCTCTCATCTTTCCTTCTCAACATCTAGTCTATGGACCAGGATTATCTTCACCATCAGGGATCTTGGTAGAAATGCAAAATACCGGACACTTCCCAGACCATGAAATCAAGATACACAGATGGGTCAGATTCACATTCAGGTCAAAGTGCACTAGTTGCTCTATTTTCCTTCTGCAATTCTATTAAATACACACTGAGAAGGGTGGTGACTGCCATAGGAAGAAAGGCAAGACATCAGTGGCTTTAGAGTGGTTCCTTTCTAGTGCATATCACATAGGGCAGCAGATGGGACGGAGCACTGTTCCTACAGAAACCAAGAACTTCCATCTTCTAATGAAGGAATACATAGGAGAGCCTTTTAGGTGAGCTGGGAAGCGCTGCTGCTCCCTCCTGCCCATGTCCCACTGGCCAGAACTCACAGGACAGCCCGACCGTAACCAGCTAAGCTGTGTCATCCAGAAGTGCTCTCTGCAGAGGACAGGCATCCCAGACACTGGTGAAATGGACATGTCTGGCTTCTCATGATGTGCCTCAGGTCTCAACTTTTCTATCATCTATTCCATCTGTTATCTTTTGGTGCCATGTCCTAGGTGATGTCTTCAGCTCAATCTTCCAAATCACTAATTGTCTTGTACACCCAATCCAGACCAAGCATTGGCAAATATTTTCTTAAAGGGATAGATAGTAAATGCTTCAGGGTTTGTGGGTCATTCCATCTCTATGGCAACTGCTAAACTCTTGTTGGAACTCAACAGAAACCTAAGATACCACATTAGTGAGCGGGTGTGGCTGAGCTCCAGTCAAACTCTATTTACAGATATTGCAGCTGCTCACAGGCTGTAGTTTGTAAATAGTAACCCAGTGTATAACCCAATCCAACCCACTGATGTTATTCAAATTGCTACATGTTTTTGTTTCATAAATCTCGACATGTTTTTCAAGTTTATCTGTTGTTTTCTACAAAGTCTTAGTTAAGCTTTGTGGATTTAGTTTGCCTTTTCTTCTTTGATCCTTTTAAACATACTTATTTTTAAGTGTGTTTCATACCACTCTGTATCTGAGATTCCTGTAGAGTACTCTCTCCCCCTGTGTAGAGCTACTAGTAACTAATTCTTACAGGGTGGGTTTCCCAGTGCCCTGTGCTGTTTGTCTCTGAGCTCACCTTAGTGGACAATTTCTGCAGGAACCCACTTGAGCACACTGAGTGTGGAGATGGCATAAGGAGCTTTGAAAGAGACTCTGCCTGGTTTTTCATGCCAATAGGGCAGGATAAGAACTCTGGCTGCACACTTACCCAGAACTACGACACAGGATGCTTGTTCCTCATTCCATATCCCTGGGCAAGTCTCTTCCCCTCCAGTGTCATGTTCTTGGGCCAAATGGTAAGACTTTTAAAATTATAGTACAATAGCCAATTCTTTTCCAACTTCTGGGCCTTTCTTTTCCTTCTTTCTTTTCTCTCTCTCTCTCTCTCTCTCTCTCTCTCTCTCTCTCTCTCTCTTTTCTTACAAACTCAGTTCTTACTTCTCCCCATGCAAGCCGGGACCTAAATTTCTGCCCTCTTATGAGCATCTGTATTAGTTTTTCATCAGTGTTACAAAATACATAGGAAAAAAAAAAAACAGGTCAAGGAGGAAGAGTTAATTTTGCTCCTGGTTTCAGAGGTTTCAGTTCATGGTTGCTGGTCCCACAGCTGTGGCCTGAGGTGAGCAGAGCCCCGCAGTAGGAAGCCACGGTGAAGTAAAGCCTCAGGGAGAGAGGGAAAGAGCACAGAGCACATGGCTGGGGACCAGATACAGTCAAGGTCACCTCTCCATGAGCTCCTCCATTTAAATGGCCCTGCTTCTTAAGTTTCCATCACTTTCCAATGAGACTTTTGATTGTAATCTCATCAATGAACTAACAGATGGAATTAGAACGCTTGTGATCCAATCACCTCTGAATTTGTGAAGCTTTGCAGAATATTTTAGATCTAAGCCATAGCAGCACCATAACTACAATCCTGAAGGCTTTGGTCTGCTTCTGGGCTATGTGCAATCTATCTACTCCCTTTCTCCACTGGGTGTTCCTTACCTCCAGCATTTACAGGTGTGCCTGTTGAATATTCAGTCTGGCAGTCAATTTTCTTCAATATATTTTGTCCGGAATATCTATATTTGAAGCAGGACAATAGAACTTCCTTGAGCAGCTCAGTCTGCCTTCTAATCAGAAATCTCCATTCAGCCTGGTAGAGCAAGATTAATTACAAGTGTTGAGCTTGCATGTATTCTGGAGATGTGCATGAGATGATGCTAGGATTTTCTGAGGTAAATCTCTAAATAAAACTGATGCTGCTGGTGACATAGAACTCCCCCACTTTGTCTGGGGATTAGAATTTGGTTCCTTACTGTCCAGATGCCCAGTTGTAATGCCTGAACATATGCAAAGTCACTACGTCGGTCATTACATGGTTGTGCTGGTAATTACATCAATCTTTTCTCCACTTAGCTTTTCTCACCGGAATTTTTATGTGTCTTGCAGTGAGCATTCCTCAGACTGTCACCTGCCAGGCACTGTATTTGGGTATTTGGTTAAAGTCACTGCAGTCTCCACAAATTCCAGAACTGATGATCTGCATTAATCAATCCACAGCAACGGCCCCAAGCAAAGCCTTAGTAGGCAGGCAGGAGAGCTAAGTGGTCTTCCAGACCCACAAGTCCTTTCTCCAGTGAAACACATTAGGCTTGCAAAGGAGCAGAGTGTATAGATGGGGAGAGAAACAAATTGTCTACTGCAGGACCATGTTAATGGTTCACCACCTAGAACCAAGCAGACAGCATCAGGGATACCTCTGTGTGATACCTTCCCTCCCAACCAGAGTTCCTGGGCCCCATTAGCACCATCAGTAGCAGTTGTGTTTGGGAGTCTTCCATGGAGGAATGCACCCACAAATGCTTGTTTTTATAATTTAAACCCTAACACAGTTGTGTAATTTAATTTAATAAAGTGCTGTATAAATAAAGCCTTAGGAGGTACAGGACATTTTGGTGGCATCTTAGGACTTTAAGAAGAATAAAACCAAGAACACTTACAGCAACCTGTTATGATGCAGGAATGCCGGATGCATTTGCCTAAGATGGGTCACAGGACAGCAGCCAGTCAGTAGCAAGCAGAACAGAATAATGCACTCGGATTGGGTACTTGGAAATCTCCCACCAAGAATAAAACTGTGGAGGTTATTTGTAGTTTCCTGGAAATTGTGGGGGTTTCTATGAACAATTATTACTTAAGTTCTAAGGAAAAATCCACCAATGACTGAGGTTGCAAACTCCAGGACTTTGTGAGGGTATACTGCACTGCCTTTAACTGAAAAGCCTTGCCCTACACCTCCTTCACTTTACCCACTTCTATGCAGAAGACACAGAAGATTGCCGTGTTCAGACAGTATCCCCAGACAGTCCAGAGACAAGATGCTGTCTTTGCCTCTGTACCCCAGAGGACAGCAGTATCAGATTAAACCTGAGTTCATGGTCTCTTGCGAGTGAAACTCAGATCTCTGAATTGCAAATCTCCAATGAAATGAGGGTAGAAAGAACATCTCTTTTGAAATACTCCCTTTATTGTCTCAAGTGGGTCTTTTATGAGAGAGAGAGAGAAAGAGAGACAGAGAGAGACAGAGAGAGAAAGAGAGAGGCAGAGAAAGAAGGACCACAAGAGCTACAGTGACATACTAGACCAGGAGTTCTTGTGTTACTTTCCCTCCCTGCCCTACCGGTAGAGGCCTTAGAAGTCTCCTTAATCCCAGACTCCAGGCAGTCACTACCCACAAATCTACTTTCCTTCCTAGATGTGTAGCAATTAGATGTGGAGGAGCACTCAGGAAAACAAAAACTATAGCTAGGCTAGTAACTGCCACATGAAAGATACATTTCTCCTCAGAGGTAGTAGGATTTACAATTAGACAGATGGGGATCGAATTTCACCTTCTTCCTTTAAAACTCTGGGCCAGTCTGCAGCAGCGAGCTGAATCAGCATTGGTTTCTGTATAATGCAACGTGGGAGATGATGTGGCAGACACTGTAGGCCTGTTGTGGAGACTGAATGAAGATAACATACGCAAAAAGCTTGGCATGGTGCCCAAGCATCATTATTGTTGTTGTTATCAATTAAAAATAAGGATACAAAATTAACTAAGTGATATTTGAGTACTTGTATTGGGGTTAAAGCTTACTATTTTAAAACTGAGCTTCTCAGAGCCCTCGGGATGAGACCTTAGGCGCCACCTGCAGAGGCGGAACAACAGACAGCTGAGCCTTGGAATGCGCACCACAGACCAAGGTGGCAGTCAGAGCTGGACCTGTGGCCAAATCAACATCTAAGGGAAGGAAAAAGAATTCCTTGTCTTAAAAAGAATGGAAACCATTGCTGGGTTTGTATTCATGTCTTTTGTGTCTCTTGTTAAAGTCTAAATAAAAAATTGCAACATTTTTCATCACAAAACCAGCACAATTACAGAGTAGTTAGCATAAGCTTGTTAAGTTGGCTAATGATTTCCAGATCAGATAGAGTGTTGGACCCTCTACTTATTAATCTCATTTTAAAGGTTTCTTTACTGAGCTAAAGATGTGTGCTAATTCGCTTATAAGTCTGTTTCCTTTTCCAAAAGTCTTTCAAATACATGAGAGTAACTGGTAGTGCCCTCCTCATGAAACTTTTCCAGCCAAATATCCCAGGTTTCCTCAACAGTGCTGTCCCCAGGGTCACCATGAGGTCTGGGGAACTAGCGGGACCAAGACATCACAAATAATATACCTAGAGCCCAGAAGATACCAAATTTGGTCTTGTGCAATATGGATACAGTCAGCTCATGACTAGCTTCCTGCTTCCTTCACTCTGTAAAACTCAGAGGACTCCCTCCATGCCCTCTCCCACCCCTATGCTGGCGCCAAACACTGTTCCATTTGAAGGAGCCAGTTTCAGGGTTATTACGTCGTCACGGTTGGAATCCAGTATGGAACCTTTAAAGTGACCTTTATTGTGGCCTTTGGAAAGGTTCAGTGGAGGTAAGAAGTGACAGCTGAAGAGGATCAATCAAACAGCTCCATCTTAATTTAAGAGCAAACTGTCACCAAGTCAGCATGGCTCAGTTTTCAGGCGGCTCTGGCAGCTTGTGATTTCTTATGTAAATGGTAAACAGGCGTATTGAATGAGGAGTTTCTTCAATGGCTAGGATGAGCTGTCAGCTGCTCTCCGCTGCTTACATTTGACATCTTGAGCTGCTGGTAAGAGGAGTCATGCTAACAAAAACATTTCAAGACCAATCATTATCATGAAGCCTTTCTTAGAAATGATGCTCCTCGAACAGCACATCACATTGCTCACCTCTGCTACCCTCCCTGGGCTCTGGGTTGAGAGCTATAATGGTCTGGCATTACCTGTCCCACCCAGCGGCCAATTCCTTTTTGCTCTTTTTTTTTTTTTTATTAAATATGACTGTTAAAAATTTTTAGCTACATGTGTTTCCCATTTTGGCTCCCATTGCATGTCTAGCAGACAGCATTAGTCCAGCAGGCAAGGGAGGGAGCTGCGAATTCCACAGGGCTCTGCTCTTCCTCTCAGATCTGACTCTGGAACAAAGAGAGCTATCATCAAAGTTACCCCTGACTGCACTGCTTCTTTACTAGTTAGGCCAAGCAGTGGTCCTCAGATTTCTACAAATATACGCGCTATGGACTGAATGGTGCCCTGCCCCCTTCTAATGTCCTAAATTGAAGCCCCAGTTGTCCCACCGGGTGTCTGTTCTACAGAAGGGACCTTTAAGGAGGTGGCTGAAGTTAAATGAGGGCATAAGGGCAAAGCCTGATCCAACAGACCCAGGGCCCCAGTAAGAAGAGAGCTCGCTCTTCAACACACAAGGACATAGACAGTGGCCAGCTGTGAGCTGTAGCAGAGCCTTCCCTGGGACGTGACCTTAGAATTCTAGCTTCAAAACTGTGAGAAAATCTGTTACTTAAGCCACCCAGTCTAGGGTTCATGCCAAGGTGGCTTATCTTAGTTACTTTCCTCATTGCTGGGACAAAATACCTGACTCGCACAACTGAAGGAAGGAGAGGAGCATTTTGGCTCATGTTTCAATCCATGGTCAGCTGGCTCCAAACCAGGATGGCATGGAAGAGGGCCATGGTGGAGGAGAGCTGCTGGCAGCATGGCAGACAGGGAGCAGAGCGAGCAGGGGAGGAGTGAGGAAGGGTGATACGCCCTTCTGGGTCATGCCCACTGTGACCCGCCTCTCTGGACAAGACCCCACCTCCTGATAGCAGGTCACCTGTGATCCCCACATCCAATCACCTTCCAAAAGTCCCACCTATGAGCACACGAGACTCTTGGGGGGACGTCCAGATCTAAACCTAATACAGACTGAGAACACTAAGACGATTAGAATCACATAGGGAGTTTGACAGGTTCCTGGGCCCCCATTTTGAACAGTGCTGATTCTATTAATGTGGGGTAGGCCGGGAGTTTGCTCTTGAAAACACAGTAATAATAAATCACTGTCCTAGGCATTGTTCCCATGACTCGCACTTGGAGATACCCTGGACTACTAAGGAGCTTAATTATCCAGACTCCTCTTGGCACTGTTGTAGCCTGAGTTGGGAGCTGTGAGGTGAACCCCTAATTCAGCCACTCCACAGCAGTAACCTGATTAGATCACAAGTGCCCCCTCTTGGCAAAGCATTGTGAACCATGAAGTCCATCACACAGGTAGCGAATGCAGGTACCCTTACTACAGTGAGGTTACCGCCAATAGACACTAAGAGTATCATAAGAGATGCACTTACTATGCCTAACCTGCCCAGCGTCCTATCGGTTGGTGCTTTTCATGTCTGTGTGGCTGACGATGAACTCTGACTCACTGCCACTGCTCAGTGTGGCCAGCAAATACAGCCTGCCCAGCTATGAAAATTCATAGCACCACTTTTCACATTGTAAAGTCAAAAATCCTTATTTGAACCATCATGAATTGGGACCATCTGATTGATAAATCATATGTGCCAAACTGTAAGTCACATACAGAGAATTCGCAAAGTTTATTTTTTATATAAAAATAAAGAATTTATGCTGCTTTCTAGATCTCAAAGACTCATCTTTTGTCTGTGGAGGCCTCTCACCAAACAGAAAATTCTACTCACCTTTGCATGCCATCCCCATCCTTCCTCTCTACTCTTAGAAAAGGCCTATTTGTTTTCAGCGCCCAGCTCAGGAATCTTCTCTGCACAGTGCCCTGCACGCAGCCCACAGGCAGAACTGCTCCCACAGCCCTCTTCGCGGCATCTCTGTACTGCTCCTGCAGTTGACTTAGCTCAATGAATTGCAAGTATTTGTTTAACCTGTCAGCTCCTTAAACACATGGACTGTTTGATCTGTGCCTTGCACATGGTTCCTGTGATAGAGTGAGCATTTGTTAATGTTTATAAAATGGGCAAAGTGAGGAATGAAAGTGCAATTAATCAGTCCTTTAAGCAAGTCATCACCCTTCCCTGCAGAAGCAAATTCACCCGAGTGCATCATCAGAAATAATCCACACAAAAAGAATGCAATGCAGAAAACTACCTGAGGACACACTGGGCCGTGGGTTTGTGTTTTCAAAAACACACATGAATCCCAGAACTTTTGGAGACTGAGACAAGAGAATCACAAGTTCAAGACCAGCCTGGGGGGAATGAGACCTTGTCTCAAAATGAAAAAAAGAATTTTAAAAAGACAAAGAAAAATTCAGACCCAAGTTGAGCATGAAAGAAAAGCAAACAGACTCAAAAACCAGCCAATAGCAGAAAAGAAGGATTTTTTGCTATTTTTCTCTTACTGCTCTTTTTTAATTTTTCAGTTGTCTTAAAGTCAGGGACCTCCTGGCAAAAGAATAATGGATGGCTTGTGCTCAACCTCAATGCATGCTTGTGGAGCAGGACAGAGATGGACGGTGAGCAGGAGAGCTTCTAAGAGCATCACGATTTGTAATCTATACCTAGGTCTGCACAAAATGAAGGAATCACCCAGTCTGGATTCCAGGAATTTTGTGGTTATAAATATTTACTTTTAGTGGCATGCGACTGGCTTGGATGAGGAGAGCAAGTGTCCTCCCTTGTGCTTTCCAAACTGGCTCCTTTCTCGGGAGTTGGCCCTCCCCAATCCTTCACAGGCCTCTTCTGGTCTCTGTGGAGGTCAGTTACAGCAGGACCCCTGCTAGAGGAGTTCTCTGGGCTCCCCCCGCATGTGGTTGGGCCCACACTAATGAAATAAATGCTCTGTCACTTACCTGTTTACACAAAAGCTTTCCCTCACAGCAGGAACTTGAAAGAATATAAGCTGTGCATAATTTGTTTGTCTTCTCAGACTTACTTAAAAGGCTTGGCCCTGTGATACGTTGAAAAGTAAAATACAAGTCTGTGAATCTTGTTTTGGGAGGTGATTAACAAGAAACATTAACAAGTAGAAAGATTTCTATTTTGTCCCTTAAACAAATAAAAATATAGGGCACTCAGTTAAATTTGAATTTCAGATAGACAGTGAGTAACTCTTTGGTCTAAGTACGTCCCAAGTATTGCACGTACCCTGAGTTCATCTGCCATCTCTACCCTTAGAGGGCAGAGTCTTTGCACAGCCCTTGTGTGGAGAATTTCTCTGTGTCTTTGGAAGTGTTTTCTTTTGGTTGGGAGGTCTGTTAATAAAACCATAAATCTGAGAATTGAGCTATATGAATTGAACTATTGCTTATCTATTGCTTCAACAACTTCATCTCAGTTATTCTTTGCACATCCACCACGTGCCAGGTCCTGGGTTAATTGCTGGGGAAATGAAAGTGCTGGAGCAACACTATCCCTAGCTTGCTGGAGTTTACCATGTGGCACTGTAACTCTTGGCCTCCTTGCCTCATTTTCCCTGCATGGAATGCAGTGGGGGATACTCTCAGGGCTGTGTGCACACTCGGGACTGTGGTCTATGCTAATAGATAGATCAAAGAAGTTTTCATGGACCAAAAAATATAACCCTGAGTTAAAGCTAATGCTTTAGTGTAAGCCTTTTCAACTTGAATGACAGTTGCCACAGTCTCTACATTGTCTAATCACAGAACTGTCCCTGCAAAGACCGCTCTGAAGACTGGTGTTTGAGGAAACACACTGGGAAATTCTGCCCTCAGTCAGTGCCTAAAATCCATCATAAATGTGCCATTCTGGGATTCTGAATTTGCCTTCTTTCCCTTCTCTGCCTAAAATCTCCTTCATCCTGAAAGGCCCCGCCCCAATTTTCATCTCTAAGACCTTCTCTTCCCTTTACCCTTCCTGTTTCCAACATACATGTCCCGCACAGCAGGCATGACAAGCATCTGACAACTCTACATCCTGACTATGTTACAGGCAACTGAGTTAGTTAGAAATATTATAGGCAGTCAGATAGGTCTAGGCCCTCAAAGGAACTGTTATAATGTGACCCCCCTTGTTGCCTGAGAGTATGCACCTTGTCCTGCTCTTGTAAGGATGTGATGCCCCGATAAACACAAGTTGTACTTTCCCAAGTGCCGTGTTCCTGTTCTGTATCGTGCCACTTCCCCAAAACCAAGCCTGGCTTGGAAATCTCCCAATGACCGTTACCATCCCCCACCCCAGGTGTTTGCGGGTTTACTGCTTAAAAGTGGTTTGTTTCCTCAGCTTGGCGCACAGTCTTTCCTATGCATATGGGATACTGCATCGCCAGGCCTGTGCTAATAAAGGGCTCTAATTTTTCCAATTGGCTTTTAAATTGAGAGTTTTTGTTGGGATAGAGCGTCAGATACATCAGGAACCCGTACAGAGGACCAGATATCTTGTGACCTTGGAAGAGATACACATCTTTTGCTGTGGGCCAGATCTCAAGACAAAAGGCAAAACAAATGCAACCTCACTCTTCGTATAAGCATTAGGGATTAGGATGAATCATCTTGAGAAGCCAGGAATTATTGTCCCAATCCCCTAATCCGTAAGAATGCTCGCTTACTACGTGACTGGCTTTCCCATTTGTCCTTGATTTGGTCAATTTTACCTAAACAATTAATCTTATTGGTTGACCACAGTTCTGTTCCACCTCAAGCCCATCTGCCTTGCGAGTTCCTAGTTTTCCCCATCAGGGTTTTGCTCTATAAAAGTCGCTAGAAAAGACAGAGTCTTTGGCAACCTACTTGAGCCCCCTTCTGTCCCTCAGACAGAAGCTTTCTTTCTCTCAATAAATATATTCTGCTCTTACCCTCTGTTGTTCCTAAAATTCATTCTTCGATTTTAGAGAACACAAACTTGCACTGGACATATAGTAGGTTGGGAGTTTCATATCCTATATCATTTGGAGGTCTTACACTGAGATCGTTCCCCTATATCATTTGGAGGTCTTCCACCAAGATCATGTCCTATATCAACTACAGACAGAACCCACAGGTGAGTCTCATTGATAAGTTTACTTTTGAACAAATGATAAGTGAATTAATACATACTGCCAACAGATGTACCCAGTCCTGTCATTTCCCATCATATCATTTCTGTTGTGAGATAATTATTTCTTCAATATCTACTTCCTATTTATACTAGGACTATTTTGAGGCCAGCAGAAAAATCAGGCTGATTTGTCCACCATGCATAGTAAACAAGCACAATGTCTGACACCTGGCTTGCTCTTCACAAACGACAGCATTGATCACATCCTACCCAGCCACCTGTGTGAATGGCTGCACTTGGTCCTCACAGCAATCACCTGGAGGATAGGATGGTAAATACCGTGCATGACTTGCACAGACGTCATGCTGGAAAGATGAAAACACTGATTCCTATGGAGCCTGAGATTTTGCATAAATACTGGGTTTCTCAGATCACAAGTGTTTGCATGAGTCAGGGAAGGTGGAAGTGAGGCAGGGGTCACTTCCTGCTCCTTTGGAAGTTTCACCTGGCAGCCAAGAGTGTGGGAGAGACCTTGTGCTACATCAGAAGCAATGACAGCACATTTCAGTCGTGGGCTTGTGAACACGATGTGTCCCCATGGTGGCTTTGGAGGCAGTGACTTCTCTATTGAGCCTGCTCTGAGCAGGAGTCACTTCCCTGGGTGCACACCAGGGTCAACTCCTCCAGGCCACCCAACAACTGCGCAAGGACATGAATCCCTGTGCTAAATCTCTTTCTGTTAACACAACGTGAGGGGTTTCCATTTCTTGTACTGTACCCTGGTTGAAACAGGAGTTGATATCATTACCCCAACCATGCAGAAGAGAATGATCAGGTATAAGAGATTATTTCTTTCCTCAAGTTCCCAGTCTATTAAGTAGCAAAGCCAATATTTGAATCCAAGGGCCAGACTACTTGACAAGATTACGTAGGATAGAGTTGGCTGTAAAACTCGAGAAGAAAAATCTGTCCTCTTTTACAGCTACTTGAGACCAAGAGGTTAAAATGTAAAATTGAATTATAGTATATCCATATGATGGAATATTATGCAGACACTAAAAATAATGTTGTATGAAATAACAATAAAATAATATGATATGTAGCTCAATATTAATAACTTTGAAAGCCTGGATGAAACAAAAAAGTTTCTTAGAAAATGTTTATCAAAATGCAAACAAGTAGCTGGGTATGATGACACATACTCATAATCCTAGCATTCTGGGAGGCTGAGGCAGGAGTGCTGCAAGTTTGAGACCAGTCTGGGCAAGTTAGCAAAACCCTATCTCAAAATAAAAAATAAAGAAGGGTAGGTCTGTAGCTATCGGGGACCTGGCCAGGATCCCCAACTGCCTGTATGAGGGGTATGGTGAA
This sequence comes from Dasyprocta punctata, assembly GCA_004363535.1. Classification (NCBI taxonomy): domain Eukaryota; kingdom Metazoa; phylum Chordata; class Mammalia; order Rodentia; family Dasyproctidae; genus Dasyprocta; species Dasyprocta punctata. The sequence continues at coordinate 14,092 of RJWM01029270.1, forward strand.
GGATAAAATAAGAAGCAGTCAAGTTTAGTAATGCATGATGGGGGGCTGGGAGGCCAATGCCTCAGGATGGGCAAAGACCCAGATGCTCCAACCCAGCCACAATTTATTGGGTGTGTACAAGGCAAAGAATGTATACAGTGATAGGAGGAACTAGTGGATAATACCAGGTTGGTAGAATATTCAGAGGTTGATGACACTGCAGGCAACAAATAATCCTAGGATGACTCAAGAGGTTGGAAATGATCTTATGCTAAGAAGGATGTTACTCTGGAGTATTCTTTTTCATCTTAGTAGTTTTAGTTTAGTCTTAGTGGGTGGAAGAGGATGGCCCATCCCAAGAGTAAATGGGAAGTCTCAAAAGGGTGATACCATAATCTCAAGCCTCTATTTATCCCTTAGGGAAGCATGCAAAATTAACCATTGTGAATTTGTGGTCCCCAATATGTAACATAGTACAAAGGGCCTGGGCTCAATCCATTATGCAATAAATAAAGAAGTAAAATGATCAATAACTTTGACAGAAATTATAAAATTTGCCAATAGTTGCCCTTGTGGGGGGGGGGGGAACCTTGCCTAAATGGATCCATGAAACGTGAGCACAAGGCCGGACTGAGCTACATAGTGCGACCCTGCCTCAAAAAACCAGGGCCTTAAGCGCCTGTCCTGGCAGGCGCAAGGTTGTGAGTTCAATCCCCGGTGCCAAAAAAAAAAAAAAAAAAAAAAAAATTTCCAGTGTTACATTCCAGAGCAGAAAGAATTAAAGCTTCCTAATTCTTTCTAGAATATCTGAACACCACTGATTTAAAAACCTGACAAAATCTTAGCAAAGGGAATCTAGTAATACATCAGAAGAGTAGTGTATTAGGCAGGTTTTAGTCCAATAACATAAAACTAATTCAATATTAAGAAACTTGTTCATGAGTTCCCCTGTTACTACACCAAAGGAGAAAAATCATGTCATCACCCAAACACAGGATGAAAAAACAATTTAAGAACACTCAATGCTCATTCCTCATAAAAACTCTTAGTGAGAGGTAGGGTGATATGTGGTTATATCTGTAAAATAATGAACGGATTTGGAAAGGGGTGGATAAAGAGATAAACATGTAGATCTTGAGAAAGCCAGCTCACATGGAAATGCTCCCAGAAGAAAGAGAAAGATAGGAAGTTGTGCCCTGTCTCCACTGTTGTCTGATAATGATATAGGAAAACAATCTTGGTGGGACCTCCAAATGATATGGGGGAATGAGACTCCCAACCTACTATATGTCCGGTGCAAGTTCGTGTTCTCTAAAAATCGAAGAATGAATTTTAGGAACAATGGAGGGTAAAAGCAGAAGATATTTATTGAGAGAAAGAAAGCTTCTATCCAAGGGACAGAAGGGGGGCCTGAGTGGGTTGCCCCCGACTCTGTCTTTTCTAGTGACTTTTATAGACCAAAACCCTGATGGGGAAAACTGGGAACTTGCAAGGCAGATGGGCTTGAGGTGGGACAAAACTGTGACCAACCAATAAGATAGATTGTTTAGGTAAGATTGACCAAATCAAGGACAAATGGGGAAGCGAGTCACGTAGTAAGCAAGGATTCTTACGGATTAGGGGATTGGGATGGTAATTCTTGGCTTCTTGAGATATCCATCCCTAATCCCTAATGCTTATACGTAGGGTGTGGTTGCATTTGTTGATCCTTCTGAGATTTGGCCCACAGCAAGAGGTGTGTATCTCTTCCAAGGTCACATGATATCTGGTCCTCTGTGCCTGTTCCATTGAGGGCCCAGCCCTGTCTGATTGCCTATAATATTTCTAACTGACTCAGTTGCCTATAACAATAAGATGTGGCATTGGGTGTGGTGAGACAAGAGGACAGATGTGAGTTTCAGAAGCTGTTGGGCTCTTCCAAGTGTCAGCTGTTGTTCTAGCAGATTCCTCCACAGAAGAGCATGAGGTCAGTGTAAGTCGTAGATGGCTGGGGCTCCATCCCATGTCCTCTCTCTCTCTGGATACCTGCCCCAGCCTCACAGTCAGCACAACCAGGAATACAGAATGTTGATAATCACTTGTTTTTTGCTTTCCTAGGCCAAACCTCCACAGCCCATGTGACTCCCTAGTGGTTCCTCCATGTCCCCCTGGACAGGCCCAGCCTGTCCCTGCCAGACCTTTGCAGCATCTCCCAAATCCGGCCCCTTCTCCTCAGTACTGAGCTCCCGGTCTGTCCAGGCAGATAGACAAACTCATCTCTGGGATGGCCTGAATAAGGACCAACCAAGTGAGGCGCACCTTTCCCCAGCAACCTGTTAGCAATGTGACACAGAGGCTTTCTGAGGACAGTTTCTTATGTGCCAGAAATGATACTGATAGAGCAAATTTTAGGCAGTCTTGGCAGAGTCACACAGACTACAGAAGGAATTTCTGACCTGACTGGGCCTTCCAAATGCTATATGTACTGTTACTGGCTGTGTTCAAAGTCTGCCCTGTCCCTGACTGGGTATTTGTTGAAATTGTTGTTGTTGGTTTATTAATACTATATCTTAGCTGGGTGTTGTGACCCACATTTGTAATTCTACTATTCTGGAGGCTGAAGCAGGAAGATGGGAAGTTTAAGTCCAGCTGGGCAATTTAAAGAAACCCTTCTCAAAATAAAATATAAAGGAATGGGGATGTAACTCAGTGGTAAAGTGCTTGTTTAACATGTGTGAAGCCCTGGGTTTAATCCCCAGCACCACTAACAACAACAACAGCAAATAAGAATAAAAATCACCAAAATTAAATGTCATGGGAGTACAGAGCTCCCTGGAAGTCGAAAACCAAAAACCACAGCATGCTGAATACCTCTCACTGCTTGCTAAACAGCACTGTCAGTTTCTCATAAGAAACTAAGCTCCCGCTGTCATTAAATTCCTACACATGCAACAGAATACTCCTTTGGAACTGCCCTGCGCAGCTGGTAAGAGCTGACCAGCATCTGCCACAGTGAAGAGACCTCTGCCCATGAATCTGAGTCCTTCTGTCCCGTGATGCCTTTCTGGAAATGTGGGTGCTGGCGAAGAGCACAGACAGGAGCAGGAGGAAGACAGCACCCAGCAGGACATGGTTACTGTAAGGAAGGATGCTTAATTAGCACACATGGAGCCAGAAGAGAGGCACTGTGCAAAGTATTGTGCATTATTATTATCTGTCAGTGCAAATATGAGACTTGTTTCCAGTTCTTCTGTGACGAAGCTGGTGAGACATCCTAGTAAAGTTCCTAAATGATGCTAGATGACTAGAATGACCAGTACCTCTTGTTGGAAGGCAGCACTTTTCTTTCCAGGACCAGGCAGTACCACTGTCTTTTATCACAGCTGAGGCACCACCAAGCCATGGACTTCTGCAAGGCTGGGAATAATTCATGCAACCAGTCTTCTTTAACCAGCTTGTTGTCTCTCCCCTTTAGGAAATATAAGGCATGAATGGAGCACTGGTGATGACTGTGAAGCAGCAGCAGCATCTGCAAGAACCCACTGGCTCAGTCTTTTTTCAGTAAAGCTCAAGAATCCTCAAATGCAGTGAAGGATCTTTCCAAGCACCAAGCTCCAAGCCTGCCACAATTACTCTGTGACAGTTTCTAAATGCTGTCTTCTCAGAAACTCTTTATACTCTCAAAAGATTATTAGGGCCTGAAAGAACTTTTGTATACCTGTAATATATAGATATAGATACAGATATTGATATTCCCAAATTAGAAATGAAAAAGGGAAAAATTAAGTAAGTATCTCATTTTTAAAGTACCAGGCTGGGGGCCGGGAATATAGGTCAGCAGCACAGAGCCTGCCTGGCAAGCATGAGGTCCAAAGTTTGATTCCTGATACCCAAAAAACAAAAATAAAAAATAAAAAAGTAAAATACCCAGGCTGGGAATGTAGCTCCATGGTAGAGCACTTAGTTAGCAAGCATGAGGCCTTGGGTTTGATCTCCAGTCCTGCAAAAGATAAAGTTAAATTTCAAAAAAATTAAAAACCTACTAAATGTTAACATTTTCATAAAGCACAACTATACTTTCCAAAACAAAAGTAAGAAGAGTGGCATTTTTATATGTTTGCAAATCTTTCTAATGCCTGGCCACGAGTGAGATTGCTGTATTCAACCTATTCTGGTTTCACACGTCACAGGACAGGTGGGAAAGCCACCGTATGCTCAGGAAAGACTGACAGCAGAAGAGGCTAGGAGCTCAGAGTTCTTGGGAGAGTTGTGACTCCACAGGCTGACAGGATGACTCGGGGCTGCTAAGGTTCCCTTCACACACTTAGAGAACAGCTGATGTTAACAAGGCTGTCTCCCATGAAAGAAAAATTAAGCTAACTATCTGAAGAAGCAAGCACTGAAATTAGAAAAATGAAAGTTCTATTCTAGGTATTAAGATAAACAACAGTAGGAAACGCAGTGTGTGCTTCTGAGAGCCCACAGGTTATCTTGCTGTAAGGTGATGATGTGTGAAAACATTTGCCACCTGTCTCTCCACTCCTCACTGGGCTGTCTTTGCAGAGCCCCTCTGTGTGAAGATGCTGCTCTTCCTGCCCCATTGTGTCTGGTGTCTATCGCTGTGGCCAGTGAAATGGGAGTGGAAGTGATTCCATGCCACCACTGTGGAGAACCTCAAGAGCTATCACCTGGCTCCTGCACCCCTCTTCTCTCCTGTAAGATCCATGATGTCCCAAAAGGAACTTTCTTGGGTCCTGAAAGAAGCATGGCACAGGGTAGTGGTCAATCTATGAAGTGCATGTCACAAAGTGATAATTCACTGAGATTTTTGACATTATTTGTTACTGCAGCACAATTTAGTCTGTGCTAACAGAGAGGTAGAATAAGATAAATACAAAGCACTTAAACATTGCAGAAAATATGGCAATAATTAGTCCCACATATTAAAGAATATAAAACAATGAGTGATCTCTATCAGTGTCCTCAATATTTTTAGTAAATATTTATTTAAATAGAGGCAAGTCCTGGGCTATTAAACACACTGAATATTCAAGGATGAAGAAGACATGGTCTCAACATGGCAGGAAGTACAGAGAAGCCAGAGTTTGATGCTAGCAGACACAGTTAGAAACCTGGCTTCTCTGCTCATGCCTGTGTAATCCTATGTATGTTTCTCTGAACCTTATTATTCTCACCAGTAAAATGGCTGTGACAATAACTATTTCAGGAGGTTGTGGGAATGAAAAGGGATGACTCTGTAGATAATAATCAGACTATGCAGATAAGACTGACATGGTATCAAGTCCAAGAAAGCTACTTTTTCTCTTCCTCCAGATCCGAGTTCCCACAAGAGACTTGGAGTTCTCAGGTCTATTGAATGTGTTTCCCAGTTACTTTTCTACAATTAAGACTTTCAAAAAAGTTGTATATACAGTCCTCTATTAATTTAGTCTCTCATTTAACAAGCTAAGTCAATATTATTTTCATCCCCTATTTTGCAAATGAGAGAACCTGTGAGAGACTGAATGCTATGGTTTGTGTCTGGCTCTCCCCCCAAAGCCTCATGCAGTCATGGGGGGGCTGGCCTTTCAAAAACAGCTGAGTCTAGAGTTTGTGATTAGTTCATTGTCTAGTGCTGGGATTGGTGGTGTGAGTGCTATACACACCCTGGGGTGGGTAGCCAGCATACAATATAAAGGAGGGAAAAAGGCGGGCTCCTCCTATTTTGTTTTTGTTGCTTTTGCTGTTTTCTGCACCATGAACTATTGCCCCTCTGCCATGTCACCCTGCCTTGTCTGTGGACTGAAACCTCCACAAACTGTGAGTTAAATAAACTTTTCCTTCCTTAATTTTAGGCACTAGGTATTTTGTCTCAGCAATGAAAGAAAAGTAACCAACACACTGACTAACTTCCTAAGGTCATACATGGTACGCACATAGCTACTTCATTCTTTCTTTGGTTAATAATAGTCAATATATAGAGTTCGTACCGGGCACAAGTGTTTACCACACCGAGTCCTCTTAACAGTCCCTTTTTATGCTGCTGACACAAGGCTGCCACGCAGACAGCATCCTCTTTTTTGTTGCTGAGGTTTTCTATGTTTTTACTCTCAGGGAATTAGAGGAGTCTTGCTGGAAATCGGCTTTGTTCTTCTCTGAACTACACAAGAATAATTCCTCTACCTCAAAAGTAACTTGTATATTGATCCAGAAACGTTGCAGGAGTGTAGCTTTCTCATTGATTACTTGATAATGGGTCATTTCATTTTTATCTACACTGACTTCTCTGTCTAACTCAGATAAAAACCTAGGTAACCTGAGCATATAATTCATCTCCATGGAAAGCATTTTGCCTGCCAATTCACATTAGTTCAAAGAGCAGCCCTGCAAACCTCCGAGTCATCCAGAACAATGAAGTCCAGTGATGCCTGTTCCCACCTTATTTTTATATAATATTTGAGCAAATAAAATTAAGAGAAAACTTAGTTTGAAGCAAATTGCATCTCATATTTTGTTGGAATGAGGCAAGAGCAGATCCAAAACATCGTTCAATGGCAGAAACCCACACTGGAAAGAGTACTTCCATTGTGTGTTCTTAGTCAATTTACAACTACAGCCATTGAATTAATAATGATCAGCTGGGACTCTCAAAGGCCTAATACCCAAGGCTCTGCTCTGAAGCCCTGGCATGATATTTAAATATTTATTGATGATAATTGGGGGACAGATAGGAATGAGCTCAGCCTGAAATAAATTCAATCTGCCTGCACAGTCACAAACCACATCTTATCCAAGATCCCTCCTCATCCCACAGAGATATGGTACCAAGAGAAACAGGATGAAATGGCCCCTGAGGAGATATGAAACTAAGACATTATTTTGTAATTACTTGTTTGGCTAAAAGACAAATTCTTTAAAATCATTTGTTGTTTGTGTGTGCTTTTGTAGTTTACTAGTTCCACTAGATTGTCAACAAAGAGAATTTGGAATTGCTTTCCTGGATTCTGGATTTTCCTTCCTGTTTCAAAAAAAATATTTTATTATAAAGGCATTCAGTTTATATACAAGTCATTAAGATCTGGAGTTCAAGATCTGGCAGGTTGTTCTGCAATAATAAAGAACTCAAAACTCTTAATGAAAACCAGGAAAGTTTCTTCCATGCTCCATGTCCCAGGCCCGTGTCAGGCCAATGGACATTCTGCCCATTGTTATCAGTCAAGGACACAAACTGACACACGAGCCAGGCGCTATACCAGAGAGGAAAAGGATGCTCTGGAGATTCTGACCCAGAAGAAGTCACAGTTAGTATTACGACTGCTTCAGAGGCCTGTGCTTAAGATAGGTCTGGTTTGTGATGCCTTCCTGCTTCTTACCAACCATGGGAACCTGAAGACAGGCTTAGATTCTTAGCTGCAAAATGAATAGCATTTACTCACCACATTGCTCTGAAGAATAAATGAGACAATAAATATATAGCCTTTAGCACATACTGGGACTCTACGAATGATAGGATTTGGCCGTCTATAATGTTAAAAGACTTTCATGTTACCCAGGGATCATGGCACACACGTTTTTCCTCACTTGAACCATACTACACACAAAATTCTTGAAAATAAACATTAAACTGCAATATATACAGTGGTACCTTGATTCACAAACTTAATTCCTCCCACAATTCTGGCTCCAAACCAAATGAAATTCAATGTCTAGGTTTAATGTTGACCTCGTAGAAAATTAAGATTCACAGAAAACAGAGTAATTTATTGTGTGGAATGGTCACTGCATGTAAATAATTACAAAAATCTTTTAACTTATCCGATCCTTTGCTAAAAGCTGACTGGGAAAGATCCTACACTGGGGCACAGTGGATTCATCCTTCTCTCCCACAAGCAAACAGGATGGGCAGAGAAATGACATAGAGGACAGAGTTAGAAAATTTAAAAGATTAGAAATTATTCCATTTAACAGTCATAATAGTAGCTAACATTAACTGAAATTTCTTTCCTGTGACACATTCTGTTCCAAACACTTTTCAAAGATTTTTCTCACTTAATCCTCACACTCACCATAAGGAAAGTAACCCTATGTGTCTTAGTTACTTTTCTTGTGGCTGAAACAAAATATCTAACATCCAAATTTAAAAGAGAAAAGGTTTATTTCAGCTCACAGTTTGTGAAGGTTTCAGTCCATAGTCAGCTGGCTCCAAAGCAGGGTGGCCTGAGAGGGGGCATCACAGAGGAGAAACAGTCCATGGCAGAGTGGGCAGAAGCAGCAAGCGGGAAGCAGCAAGCTTCCCTTTCCCTTTTATACTATCCGAACTACAAGTCTTTTGGGTGGTGCCACCCACACCCAGGGACAGGTTTCTTTCTTTGGGAAATCCATCCAGACACACCCAGCACTATGATCATTCCAATCAGTGGACTAATTTAGTGCCACACACCCTTACTCTCAATATCACACTCCCTTGATCCAGCCAGCTCCAAAAAACCCCACCTGTGAACATATGAGATGAGGCTTTGGAGGGACTTTTAGATACAAGCCATAACATTGTAATTCCATTCTGTAGGTAACAGACCCAAGGCATCATGAAGTGAAGTACTTTGCTTAAAGTTTCCTGCATAGTAAGTGGCAGAATCAAGATTTGAGCAAGGTTGTTCTATTTTGGATCCCATGTTCTTAATCTTCTCATTAAAATTCCATCATATACTCATTATTTTGAAACCCTACTTACCAGAAAAAAGAGAATGAGGAAGAATGCAACTGCTTTATAGCTTAAAGGACATTGAGAGAGCTAGAACAGTTGGTTTATTTAAACATTCTTTTGATTCTTACCCACGACTTCACACCATCTCCCTAGCATCAGACAAGTAACCACAGATAAGATCTTCAGCATGTGAAGGACGAGTAAGAGAATGGGGTGGACACTAACATTGAGTGTGTGTTTACTGAATGAGTGATCTAATGTGTGATGTAATGGAAGATGGTAGTCAACAACATCTGTTTCATAAGCAAAGCTCACTATATTGATGACCCTAGTCCTTTTATGCAGGAGATGCATGCCAGATTATTCAGGGGCAACCTTGTTGCACCACCACCTCTTCATACACCTAGGAAGACAGTTGTGGAATAGAGTGTTAGGGAAATGACTGGGGTAGAAGTGAAACAGGGAACTCATCCCATAGAGGGAGCAGGTGGGCTCCATCAGTTTGACAGGTACCACTGAAGTGTTAAGGGACCAGTAAATTGGAGGGAAAATTCAGTACCATTATTTTAATATACTCCTAAATGAAAATTTTAAATTCCACATCCCTGTGGTTTAGCACTGACCTCTAAATGTCACAACTAAAACTCTGCAAACAAAGCAAAGCTCTCTCCAGATGAAAACAACAATATTTAATGTAATTCTCTTGTGTTGTAAATGCATATCCAATTAGCAATCACTCAGTCATGAATTAATGGAGCTTACTGGGTTTCCTTCCTGATTTCTCAAAAATATTTTGGTATCTAATGGGATGTGACTTATTTCACATTAAGTCCAGAAGCCATTTTCAAACCCTTGTTTTTCTGTCTTTCACAGGACAAAATGGGATGCAACTATCAATTTCTGTGATCACAAGAATGATCACTATCACTGAGTGGAGGCTACAGGACAATAGCATCTTGTCAGCGTACAATAGTATAATTCATTTTCTATTGCTATAACAAAATATCTGAGTGTAGGTTCTTATTAAAAGGGGTATAATGGCCCTCCAAAAAACATGTGGAACTAGGGATAGAGGAGTCAAAGGGGATGAAGGGTGTTTAAAGAATATTACGTACATGTACAAATTTGCCAAGAGGAAACTCATTAATCTTTATAACCAATATACATTAATAAAAATGGGGGGTATCATTTAGCTAATAATTTTGGATGCTGAAAGTTCCAAATGAGGCAGCTCTATTTGACCTGTGGTGAGGGCCTTCTTGGCTGTGTCATATCATGACAGATGACACTGTGTTGGGGACATGAACACAATGGAGAGAGATCATGTAGTAATTCAAAGAGGCAGAGATCAGGAGGGGCCAGTCTTACTGTAGCAACTTATTCTCACAACTACTAACTCACTCCTTGAGCCCAGCATTAACCCCTCACAAGAGCTAGAACCCCAACAATCAAATTATCTTGCAGGAAGCCTCTTCCTCCACACATCTTTTAAAGGTTTTACCACCTCTTGCATACAATACTTGTGCTCATGCTTCCAACACAGTGATCTCTGGGGACACACTCAAACTTATTCAAGCCATAGCAGTTAGCATTCCATATAGGGCCTTGTCAGTCAACACTGCTGGCTACACTCTTCTGCCTGCCATCCATGTCTCCTTCGCTGTGCCCCAAATGAGTAGGTGAATTGTCCCTGGGCTCCACGGGCAATGGAGATAGAAGACTTATGGGCACTGAGAACTCACTGGGAAAAAAACATCATTCAAACTCATAAGCCCTAAAACAATTATATAACGGTCACTGAAGTCATCAATGATATTCAAGTCTATTGGAATAAACCAGTTTCACTGCACTGATAGAAGACCGAAGTAACCCAAAGGAAAGCCCCTTGGCTTTCTGGTTG
>RJWM01029271.1:0-24653 GCA_004363535.1 Dasyprocta punctata
TCTGATACGGACTTGCATAGGACACTGCAGTAAGCTCCAGCCCTTGGGCTGGACCCTTCCCCCTCCAGCTTGCAGACACCCTCTGCACGCTCCCTTATTCAACCTTGTGGCTGACCTTTGTAAGCCAATCTTGTTATTTCTTATACAGTTGTATATTTGGTGTTATATCTGTTTCTCTAGTAAACCCTAACTGATACAGACATCTAGATACAAACCATAAAATTTTCTCCCTCCATATCCCAAGCAAACCACTAATAGCAGTATCATATCATATCGTATTGTATGGTATAGTGTTTTATAGCATAGAATAGTATATTCTCTAAGGGACACATGAAAACGACAAATGGTCAAAACAATTTTAATCTTCATGATTGATACATAGTTGGATCTGTGTATGCTGGTTGTCTTAGTTACTTTTTACTCATTGCTGAGACAAAATACCTAATGCCCAAAATTAGGGAAGGAAAGGTTTATTCTTGCAGTTTCTTGGGAGTTTCAGTCCATACTTAAGTTGGCTCCAAGGTAGTATGGGGTAGCAGGGCTGACGTTCATGGTGACTGCAAGCAGCAAGGTGAACTGGCCAGAGAGAGAGGGACAGGAAGACCCACCTTCCCTTACATTGTATATCCACTCCACCCCTGGGTGGGTACAACAGTCACATTGCCAATCCTGGTGCTACAACAAACCGAACACAAGCAAGGGCCAGACTTAGACCCATCAAAAGTATGTGAGGACTTGGGGGTACATAGCATATCACCCAATACACTGGTATAAGCAATAGGAATTCTCTTATTACAACACAATGTTTGAATTTTGACAAATAAAGTCATGACTGCACAACTAAAAAATATGATGGAACTAAAGAGATCTTTGTAACAACAACAAAGACTTCACTCTATTTGACATCGACCCTCAGAACAAAAACTGGAAAGAATAGACACATGAAAAAACAGACAATAAAATGCCTCCAATGACTCCCAGGTCTCCCAAAACAAATCAAAAGAACACCTTTCAAAACATCCTTCAAAACAGGAATGAAAATTTAACAAAGAAATAAGGTCCATGAAAAAATTTCAAATCGAAATTCCAAAGTTATTCAATTCTATTAAATATATGAATATCAAAAGTGAACACTGTGAAAAAAGTGTCAGACTGTGAGGACGGATAAGAAGCACAAGACTGTGTATTTAGAGAAATCTTAAACACAATAAGAAATCAAAGGAAATTGATGTAGCAACTACTAGATGATGCTAAGTAGACTAATTTAAGACTAACTTAAAAGTTAGAGAAAATTTAGAGGACAACATGAATAAAATAAAAAAAAACTATCAACAGAAATCATAGCAGAAAACTTTCCAAGTACACACTGTGCTGGTATGTGAGGCATAAAGAATAATGCAATAATTATGGTGAGAGAAGAAACTCACCTGGACACACCATAGTCAAAATCTCAGAGTTCAACACAAGGAGAATCTTAAAAGTTGTCAGAATGAAGCACAAATCAGTTATAAAGCCAAATTCATTAAGGTTACAGTACACAAACTTTAAAGGCCAAGAGATTCTGGAATGAGGTTCTTCAGGCCCTAAAAGAAAATGACTTTCAATCCAGACTAATATCTTTTAAAAGTAATGGAGAAATAAGGTATTCCATTACAATAAGAAATCAATGCCCGCCAAATCAGCACTCTAATAAATGTTCGAGAATATTCCAAAAACCATAAACCCAACAATGCCAAAAACAAGTCTGACAGAATGAATACATTAAGTACAGTAAGCAGTTAAAAATAGCAAAGTAAAGGAATCAAAGGGAGAAAAATAATGCAAGAACAGGAATAACTGAATAGCTTTCAGTAGTAACTCAATGTAAATGCCCTCAGCTCCCTGATTGAAGAAGATAGATTGTAAAGTATATCAAAGAGCAAAGCTAAGTTTTTGCTACATAAAAGAGACAAAACTATTAAAAAATCCCCAGAAATTTATGAATGAAAAATCAAAGGATGGAAAACAATATTGCATTTATCAGAATCCCAAAATAAGCAGGGTAGAAATCTTATATCCCTTCACCTCCCTTCATCACTCTCTATTTCTTACTTAATTTGTCATGAGCTCTTTCTCCACTGCTATGCTGCCCTCCCTTGGGACCGGTCAACTAAGGACTGAAATGGCTACAAACTGTGAGCCAAACTAAACCTCACCGCCTTTAACTTGCAGGTATTGTTACATGCAAGAGATGAGAAAGTGAGTAAAACACCTTGAAACCGTAGTGATTAGTGAAATACAACAGACACTCAAGCTTAAATATTGCATACTCTGGTTTACATGAGTAACAAAAGAATAAATAATTTAACAAGATAAAAGACAGACAATAGGAACAAAGGAACTTGATCTTTTGCAAATGTAAAAACCTAGAGATGGAAGGAGGAGAAAGAGAGGGGAGGGTTATAAGCATAAAAAGAATTAAAATGTGTTAAGTACACAAACCTCTATGATGAGTGCAAAACATTGCACCTTGTATATTAATTCTAAAAATAAATAAATTAAAAAAGAAGTTCACATATGAAAAATTGGCAGAAAGATGAAATGATAATATAAGTATATCATTAAATATGTAGAATCAATTCCAAAGAAAACTTCTGAGTAGAACTGTTTTTGTCACTTTTCTTTTCACTGATACAAATAAATGCCACCCACAGTTTAAAGGTGGAGAGGATTATTTTACCTCACTGTTACAATTGATAGTTGGTTGGCTCCAAGAAATGGCATGGATGAAGGGCATAGATTAAAGAAATTTGCCTGTGTCAAGGGACACCAACAGCAGAGAAAGAAGAGAGGAGCCAGGGAAGGAAGGAGATACACTGGTCCAGTTCATGCCACACAGGATCTCCTCATCTGACCAGGATGTGTCTTATCACTACACTTAGCTGATCTGTAAGAGCCAGTCCCCTTCCAAAAGCCCTGCCTCACTGAGTGCTAAGAGTTTAGTTGTTCATTTCTGGTCTAAAGCATAAGAACAATATATGGCATTGTGTTTTTGGATGCAAGACAGCAGCACAGAAACAGTAAGAAAAGATCTACTCTTGTAATTATTACTCCATCTATGTGTTTGTAATCGATAGTTCACAATAGATGTGTACTGTTCCTTTAATTAGAACATTTTAAGAATTTTATAAATGTGTGCGTGCTGTAGTTACCTTGAGGAACTGGTCTCCTTTTCATTTCAGTTGTTGCTATTTGATACAATTTGAGCTGCTGATAGGGCCCTTGAGCTCTAACAAAGACACAACAGGGGTATGGTATCTTCAAGTTCAACAGTGAACATCAGGTTTCAAGGATCAGAACTAGACTGGGAATTCTCAGTTGATGGAACTCTTAACTTCATTTTTACTTGTCTCCCTCCTGCTCTGGCAAAAGCTTCATATACCAGTAAAATCATTAAAGAAAGAGCAACAAAAGGATCTGGCTTTCAAACACATACTGATCTCTGGGAGGTATCAATGCCATCCATTCCATTGATTTCATCTATCCTTCTGATCACAGGATCAACCATTTTAGAAATTTATATTTCTTTAATTATAAATTAAAAAAAATCACACATGGATCTCACTGGCAGTGAACCTACTTAGCGTTAAGAGCAAAGAAATATACTTAGGATGAAGAGAGTAAAGGTCCTGCTATAATATAAAGTATTTCTTCTTTCTACCTCTGAAAATTTATTAGTACTGTCTTTCATAATTTCTCATTGCCACTGTGGAATAACCACAAAATTATCATCAATGCTTGTGATAAGTTTTCCATGGATGATTCAGAGCGGTACTTTTGAGGTAAGTGATAAAGACATCATAGGAACATAATTCCTTGTTTAAAAACTTGGAATCCTTCCTTATTGTTTTAAGGATGTTCTCCAATTTATTAATGTGGGAAAAAACCTCATAGATGCTTATCCTTCTAGCTTATCTTCTACAACTGACATCCCATAATTTAGGTTGACTATTTCTTTTTCATTCATCCCAAAATATCTGTTTGGTCAACCATCCATTTAGATATTTAATATTTAATAATTTTTGACTTTAAGACTCTAAATTAGTTCCTACCTTTTGTTTCATTAACATTTCATTGTGAAAAGTGAATGCTTTAGATAACTTCAAAAACAACAAATCCTTGTCCACATTTTGACTGCTTCAAGCTTTTCCATTTATAACAAAATATATATAGTACTAATTCTCCCCATGAATATTCTTGCATGGCAGATAAGATGTAAGGAGTCTCTGATATAAATCTCTGCAAATAAATATCTGTAAAATGACTCTTCATACTTACTTTCTCGTAACTCTCCATGTGATAATTATTTTGCCACGGTTGTTATATTTTATTTTCTGTTCCATGCTTATTCCTTGAACTTTATGATCAGTCTTACACTTTATTGTTCTATTATACTAAATTGTTTTTGCCTTTACCCATGCTGTTTCTGTCTCCTGTTTTCTTTCTTCACGTTAAATTTGATTGACAACTGTTCACTCTTCCATACTGCTCTACTCCCTAACTGATGAATACTCTTCAGTATGGTGCCTTTTTGATATGTTGGCAGGTCACTTAAGAAGTTCTTCACTGTAGTAATATTATATTGTTTTGTAATATTTCCTTTGTCTTTATTGTTGGAATGTAACCCTCCAGGTTAGAGGTTATAGCTCAGCATTAGAGTATGTATGATTTCCTGGGCTTGATCTTCATATCACTAAAACAATCAAGCAAGCATGCAAACTAACAAATAAACAAATAATATAAACTCTTCCCTGTAGATGTTAAATGAATGTTTATTTTTGGATGAATAAATACACTTAATTATCTACTTATCAATCAGCAAATTGAAATTCAGCCTCCTGTTCGTTATACCTCAGAACGCAGAAATGTTTTTGGGTGGCCAAAATGTAAAAGAACACTAGGTTTTCTTTTGAAAATGAGGCATATTTTAAAGGAAATAAGGTTGTGAGAAAGCCCTACATAAATATATACTCTTGGCAGCTCCACAGAAAGAAGAGTAAGAAAGTCATAAAATTGTATGTCACATTCATTACATTAAAATCCAAATACAAAACTGATACACAGTTTACCTTATACAAACATACATTGGTTTTTCTTTTGACTTGTCTATACTTTGAAAAAAAATTCCATCTCCATAAATAATGAAGAGGTTATTCATAAAGTAGACTTGGCTCTGTCCTAATTATTTATAATGCAATACTTTATTTGCTGCATAATAATTCTGTGAGGAACTCCTATAAATATCCTACATATGACAGAACAGAGAGCTTCTTTAAAGTAACTTGCAAACAACTGTACAATCATGGTTTAATCTATTCAGTTGATTCTAGAATAATTTTCTTGAATATTGTATTATGTGTCTTTTTGTTGATCAGCTGCAAATCAATAAACCCATATTAGTCCTTTATCTTAAACATTTCCAATGGAAACAATAATGTATTACTTATCAACTACCAATGTTGATTTTTTTTTTCTTTCTGAGACATGGTCTCACTATGCAGTTCAAGCTGGCTTTGGGCTCACTTTGTAGCCCAGGCTGGTCTTAAACTTGCAAGCGATTCTCCTGCCTCAGCCTCCCAAGCACTGGGATTACAGGATTGTGCCACCACGCCAGGCCCAATGTTGATTTTTTTAAAGTCAAAGTCATAAAGAATTTTTAAGAAGAGAGAAGACAGAGGTGTCAAGAAGATGTCAAACTACCTAGCTCATAGGCAAATGTCAGGTGTCCCATCTAGGCTGAGTTGTAGCAGACCCTGTCTAAGCATTTGGGTCTTGAATAAATCAACTTCTTGGGCAAGATTTTTTGCCTTGGAATTTACTACAAAATCTGTTTTCAAAGTAGATCAACAGACCATTTTTAGTATAAAGGAGTGGGGTGAATGAGTAGTATTTTTATTCCTAGTGTGCTTTAAACTTTTTATTAATATAAACAATTTTAACTCCTATCCCTATTTCTGGTGTTCCCTAAAATAAAATGCCACGCTGCCTGGAACACTATTGAAAAATAAAATGTTAAATAGAAAAACAACTATGTCATAGTTTTACATACTAAATAGTTTAAATGGTTTTACTAGGGCATTTTCTGCAAGAACACATTCCACTGTATGGTTTATTTGTAAATATTCCACTTTACTATACTTTAAAAAGTTGTAATACATGATATGGCAATTTTATCATTCCTACTTACTTCAGATAAAGATGTGGTAATATTATTCCAGATGATAATAAGACTATGAATTAATGAACATTTCTTATTTTGTAAAAGTCTATGTTATCTGCTTATTTTAAATCTACCATCTTTGGATTATCTTATTCAACACCAGTTTGTCCACACATTATAGTGTCATTTGACAAGAGAGAGATTTTTTATATTTAAAATATAGGTGTTTTATAGCAAGAAGAAATGATTTAAAATCTGCACTCTATAGATTATGAACTGGAAAGAGAGCCGACTATCACATTCTCCCCGTGACTGAACACTGGATCTCAGGCTCAGCATTTAATTTACTTTTAATATTTCTAATCATTTTTATATTGCGATAAACAGTGAAATGCTGCCAAAGAAAAAAATCAAGAAAATAGAATTCATAAAATACCAAACATGAGACTTCTAAATCCTGAAGATTTTCTCTTTTGAGATTAAAAAGAGATTTAAAAAAACTCAGCACATGATTTGCAAATGGAGCTGATCTATGCTCTTTTGTCCTCACTGACTTGACAACTGTGTAAGATTGGGTTGCCATACACGCTTACTGCGTTGATATTGTACTGCACATGTAAACAATCTATAGTTTCTTCTAGCAGTGTTGATATTTACAAGTATTTTGAATCACTCGGGGCATGTATATATAATGTAGGTATATATAGCATATATATTGTATATTTCATATGCATAATATATATTACATATGATATATATGGTATATGTGATATTTTTTTTCATATTTATTCTAAGCTCCTTTAGAAGTGGTAAGACCAGAGACAGAATTGAGATAGGACGGTTTGGTGTCTCAATTATGTCAACATTGTCTGTATTTCTGGAGAATTAAATCAGCTAAGTGTTTTGTAGATATTACAATTTTATATACTATATTTTACCACTTCTATCTATGATAAATGCTTTTTAGTGAAGACATAAGACTGCAGTGACAAATTTATTTTTGAAGTTGATGGAAACATGCTGCTGCTATATGGTGCTAATTTTAAATTATTTATAAAGTCACTAAGAATTTATTTAGAGCAGAGGTAATTGATTTTATGGAGTGACCTGTTAAAAATCAAGTGTTATCATTTGTAAACCTCAGGCAACATTTCACATTAGCAATGTACCATGCCTTTAGGCTAAAAGCATTGCCTTTAATAGCACACAGTAATATAACTGAGATGCGTATGAGCTACTTTTTGTCAGGAAAAATAGAACCTGTATATGAAGTCCTGATTATCAATTTTAGTAATGTCATTTTTTATGCTCCAATTATAAATGACCTTTCATTTAAGGATTAATTATCTCATACTTCGGCATTTTTGTGTTTATTTCTGTTTTCCTCTGCTACTACTAAATGTTGATGGCTGCCTGCTTTGGTTCAATATTCTTGTAAGAATGTGACAGAGAGCAGCCTCATACACAGCTAAATGACATATTAGTGTCCCAATGAGAATAAGCGGCATATTGGCTAAAGGCTAGGAAACAACAAGATTCATTGAGATTTCTGCCACTTAGAATATATGAATTATAGTGAAACAGAGACATCTGGTGTAAAATAGGGATGCAAATTTTAAAGCAGGAACAAGGAACATTAGTTGGCTTACTATTATATTTATATGTAGTTAATTTTGGGCATACTACTATGAGTTAATTATACTCTTCCCGAAATATCAAATTCAAAAACGTAGGCATTTTTAAGTACTTGGGAATAAAGTATTTGGAATACATAAAAATTAAGATGACTTAAAGGGCTAGTAAATCAAATTTGAACAATTGTATAAGAGATGATAACTATATAGGATATTCAGTGAATTATCTTCTATTTTTCTATATGTTTGAAAATTTGCAGAGTAAAATATTTGGGAGAGAAAAAGAAAAACCCACAAACACACTTAGGACTAAAATGAACTACATTTGACAATACAAATAATTTTTCTTCAAGAGTGCTAATACTACCCATAAATCATATATAAATGAAATTATATATTTTTAAAAAGGGGTTTGTACTACCTTATCTGTTAATGTGAATATAATGTTTCTGTCATAGCTTTTGTGGTATTTTCTGGTATCATTTAGTGAAATAAAGTAGATGCTATTAATTTTGTACTGTTCTTCCATTAGAACATGTATTTTTGTGCATTAAGAGCTCGAGTGACTATAGAAGACAGAAGGAAAACTTGTACATTTCCCTTCAAAAAGAAAATTTTCTTAAATTTAAGAATCCTTTTAAAATTACAATGATGTCTTTAAATTACTTAATTTATCCTATATCATCTCCAAGTAAGTCCCTGGAATAAAAAAAAAATACTGGAACTTCAAAGAGTAATGATCTTAAAATAATTTGTTTGACCTGAAATATATTTGCTTCACAGCATATCTAAGGCACTATTAAAACTTTATATAATAATTATAATTCCTATTATTTTTCCCTAAGTTTCAATGTCAAAGTTACAGATGAACAAAAACTCTGTACTTCAGACAGTTGTCTTTTTAAAGTTGACTTTGTACTCACCCTGATAAAAATAATTTTGTATTTTATACTATTTATTCAAAATTAAAATTTAGATCACATTTTAATTAGTAAATCAAATGTTCTCTTCAGGATAGCAATGTTGTATAATCCTGTAATCTTTTTGAGAGTAAATACAAATTAATAAAAATAATATTTCTGAAATCTCCTTTTCTGAAGTGACATTTTGTTCAAAAATCACCTGTACTGTTCAACTTGAATATCTTTGAAAATATTATTTTGAATTTCATTTTTAAACAGGAAAATGTATATATGCATAAGGACAATAACAGCATATCGCATTTTGAAAATGTATAAAAAATAATAAAAATTTTGCTTTTATCAGAAATGAGATCGTCTACAAGACATATTTTTAATATACTAATCTATAGAGTTTCCCTTGTTTATCCAAGATCTATTAATAAAACTCATAAAGATGAACACCTTTAGATCACTTTTAGAACTTTGTATGTATGTACTCATTAGTAATTATTGGAGTATTTTAAATCCTGTTTCCTCACATGTATAGAGACTTCACTGTAATTATTTACTGTGTCAAATTGTTGTGAAGATTAAATACCGTGAAACTTAAATGAAATGATCTAACTACCTAGTACCTTAGAATATTTACTAAGAGTCACATAACTTACTTTAAATTTTTACTGCATCACTTTTTAGTAATGTGACCTATTTGAGCTACTTAATTATTTTTCCCAGTGAGGACGAAAACAGTGGCCCTAACCATGTGAGTTTATTACAGGTATTGGAAGAATTAGTGCAGTGCCCACAAAAGAAATACTTCAAGATTTTGTTTGTTACTGTACTTAGCACACTTACATATTATATAGTTGTATAAGACATACACCCTGTGGTCCTAATAATAGTGTTGCCTTTAAATTCATATGTGAGAATCTAATATCCAGAATAATGATATAGAAAGACAGAAACCTCTGTGAGAGTGATTATATTACAAAGGTACCACCCTTTGGGATGGGATCAGTGGCCTGTGAAATAGGCTGAAAAGAGCTTTCTTTACCTTCCACCATCTGAGGATCAGGAGACACTTTCTATTATTAACACGGTCTCATCAGAAACCAAGCCTTCTGGTGTCTTAATCTTGGATTTCCCAGCATCAGAACAGGGAGCCATTAATTTCTATTTTTTTTCTAAATTATTCCACCTAAGATTTTGCATACAGCAACCTGTTTAGAGTAAGACTACATGTAAATTGTAGTTTAGTATGATATGTAAGCAACAGTCAGTATACTGAATTTCTTGAGACTATATTTTAAATGCTGTGAAATCTAATTCATCATAGAAATTTATGAAAGGAAATGTGCGGGAGAGGGAAAGAAACAATAAGTTTCGAGGTGTGCAAAATATAAAGTCAATTTAACTCTTTGAAATGTATTCATAATCTCTTTTGGTAAGAATGATGATTCTTAGCATATGAAGATGACCTGACAGCAATACTAGAATCCACATATAATAAAATGGTCTACATAAATTATTTCTTCAGCAATTGATAATTGTTTTCTCCCTCCTATTCTTTATGCCTTTATAAATTAGATTACTTTTATCAAGGATCCCTGTAAAAAAATCCCTATAAAAGTGTATGGTGTGTGTAGAGGGGTGTTCCTCTGTCAAGAAACACAGACAATTTAATTATTTGCTTCTGATTTACATTTTGTTGACAGAATCTACTCGTGTTTCCCCCAAAATATACCCATTTGGGAAATGATCAGCCTTGAAAACTGGAGATCACAAATGCAAACTGAGGTTAGCCTGTCCTTGCCTTACCTGCCTTATGGAGTAGCCACAAAGCAAGAGAATAGCGATTCCAGGTAGGGTGGGTTTTGGCTGGTTGGGGATGGCAGTTTTGACCTCTAGTTCTCAGGGCTGATTATTTTCAGGCTAGGTCCTATTCTTGTGAAAGAGGGTAAGATATTAAATGAAGGCTTTATTGTGGAGGTTTGAAGTAGATTCAGTTAGTGCAAATAGTAATCCTTCCAATTTTAGGGGCATAAAACTGAATTCCAAATGCAGTTCATTGTTGTATATGACTTTTTAAAAATGTTATACTGAGTGTATCCAATGTTTTCCATTTTTACTCATGAAAAGAAACTTTTCCTTGACTACCCACATTGTGCTATGCTACATAAAAATATCCTGAAAAAATTCCCGTGGAGAAGAGAGAATTAAATTAGAACTGAAAAGACAAAAGCACATAGTAATAATAATTGTCATAATAATAATCATCTTAATAATAATAAATTGTGTAGTCTTTCATTTCTTTTGATGTGTAGTTTTGTTAATAAAATAAGTTTTTGTTAGCCTGTCATAAATTTATGGTTAATTGTACCAAAATACATAATTTTGGTATAATTACAAAATAACTGTAAAATATTTGGTGAAAAAAGCAACTTGAGATAAGCATTTATATTCACTAACTAATCTTCTTAGGACTTGATGAGACCTTGTAACAAATATATGTAAAACAGGAGCCATGAACTTTTCTTAATTTTTGAGAAAAATCTCTCAGTGAAGCTGTGAAATCACAAGTCAATAATTAACATGAAAGAAAATAGTAAAATTTATATTCTGACTGATGCCAGGATAGAAAAACTGAAGCAGCAGAATTAAGAAAAATGATGTGTCAATGATAGCCAATTGCTGATCAAATGATCTAAGCATAAAAATAGCAGAACACGATGATTTGAGCAAGAATGGCCTTCTAGATCCTATCAACACGGATTAGAATGGTAGACAAATGACGGGAAAAGATTTTACTTCTGATTATAGAAAAATTTAAGCATTCTAACTTGACTGGGTCACTTATTTCTATGGATTACATTTGTTTTGTCTCATTCATAAAATTGTAGAAAACTGTCCAATTTTCTACCATATTGAATTGCATCAGGTAATGTATTCTGCAGTGGAGGAAAGTCTGTCATATCATGAAGTATTTAAAGTAATGAAAGGAAAAGAAGAGAGGCCAAAACAGTAGGTGGTTCATTAAAGAATTTTTGAGGAAGACAGTAGGGAGATGAAGAGGAAAATGTAGTGAGAAGCATTTCCCATGTATATAAGTAGCACAACTACTTAATCTGGGTTTTAACTAGAACATGTTATGATAATCATTTCTGAATGACAATAAAGCTAGTGTTAGGTTTCTTATTGATAATGATAAATGAATAATAATGCTATATTGTATTGATATTGATATATTTATTGATCAGGAGATATTACCTTTATTTTCACCCTAAATGTACAATCATTAATTATTACTATAAATATATTGACATACTATGTATTCTAGGAGAATCTGTGAAGTAGATTCATTTATGCAGTATCAGCATAAGAACCTATGTCTCTAGTGTAGAATATGAAATAATTATATAAACTATATAAAATATTTTAGTAAGTCCACAAAACTGAATTTATGATGTTATTAAATATAAATAATAATATTTTACGTGGTTAGTATGACATATAAAGATATCATTTGGGAAACCTAGCTTACAATAACAACTCTATGAAGCATGGAAATTAGCTGGTAAATATAAGCTGGGGGCTCTTTTTACCAGAGTGAATATTTACTGTTGATACACGGGCCCTGGAGGAGAGTGTATAGAAGCACTTAGCTGGCATTTTAAAACCTCATTAAATTTTATTCTTAACAGAACTAAAAATACCATAAACATTGTATCTATATGACAAGGGTGTCTTATTTTTTCTAAATTATTATGAACAATGAAATTTCACTAAACATGAATTTTAAAAGGATTTTGGAGTATTGGTTCTAACATTATTGTGTAATAATAAATGTTCTTAAATTAATAAAACTGGTTTTTTTTGTAAGATGTTCTGTAATGTGGACATGGTAGATAAAAGCTTCTTCCACCAGGTATTTAAATCATTAACAAGCATAGTAATAAAATTGTGTCATGTTGACCCAGGAGCACTAGTCTTTTGGGGCATACAGTTGTAGGAGGTACTGGAAGATCACAGGGCCACTGTCATGAGTATATAGTTCTATTACAGGGGTAACAAAATGCAATTAATTAATTCTACTGCGAATTAGGTACAACAGTCTCATATTTTATATTGAGTATATGCATACTTCACCAGCATAAATCTAACATAAATTTATAGAAATTATAGGTAGGAATGTTTGTCATAAAATTGTGTCATCATTTGGTTTCTCTCAAAACTTGTGACAAGAAGCTTTGAGAGAAACTGATTTATTTAAGACATAATCCAAGGAATCTACAGAAAAGCAGTGAGAAGAGTGTGACATGAAAGAAGAAAAGGTGTACAAAGCACATTTTATGGAGCAGATAACATCTGAGAACTGCTAGTGCTGAATTGTATCAGTGTCCCCATGAGAAAACGTGAAAACAACCCTACAACTCTGACCCATAGGCTGTGTCTTGGTGTGGTGGTCAATTTGTAATACCCGCTGAATTGAATCAGCACAGTGCTGAGTATAGATGGCCCCCCTGATGTCTGTTGCCAAGATAAAAAGAAGAACTGGAGAGGAAGAGCTTAGCATTGTGCATTCACCTTAGTGCTGTTTTTTGTGCTGTTGGTTCTCCTGTTGCTATGGTTTCTCCTGGAAGAGCTTGTCGAGCTTCTTTCCTGAGATGAACTTGGCTGTTCTCATCTTCAGAGGAGCTCTGGACCTTGTTGAGAATGGTTGCAGTTCACTTTGGGGGAGCTCTGGTCCTTATATTGAGCATCACTTCCTAGCTCTGGAGGGGAAGGTGGTATGCTGCTCAATCTCCTGGAGAGGCTGGTAACACTGGCTTCCTAATATGAACCCATCTGTTCTCATCGCTGGAGGAGCTCGGGACCTCATTTTCACTGAGGATGGCTGTGGTACTTTTGGGGGAAGCTCTGGTTCTTACTTTGAGCATTGCTTCCTGGATCCAGTGCAGAACCCTCAGACTGCTGGCACAGATCCTTCATCCCACTGACACAGACATTCTAGTTTTCACCTCTGACCTTGGGGCCTTCATACTATAGATCTGTGAAACAGATTTGCTTGAGTCATTGTTGTGGGCTCTAGGCCTCCAGTTGGATGCTGGGGAGGCACTGTCATGGGCTTTAAGTCTTCAGCTGAATTCATGCAGGATATTGCCATGGGATCCAGGCCCTCATCAGGATTCTCTAGATCTTTAGTGTGTGGACAGATTTCCCGCACTTTCTTTTTATTAGACTCCTTGGGTGACTATTATAAATAGTACCATAAATTATGTGTATCATGTTGCTCTCCTTGCAAATCTCTGACTACAACACTTGGTCATTTATTCAGTCCTCTAGTTGTTAAGGATCAGAGTGCTAATTTTTCTTGATTCTTAAATGAGCCAAAATTCTTCTGCTTCTCCTAAAGAAGACAAGAATTATTTTTTTATTTTTTTTTGAAATAAGGTGTTTCTTATGTAAGGGGAATTTAGTCACATGCGTCCTCACACATATCACACAAAACAGAAAGCTTTAACTGAGTATTGCTTGTTACAATAATGTATTGAATAAATTTTTGTTTTCCATTGATAACAGTATGGAAAAGCAAAACATTGTCTAAAACGCAATCAATCATTCAGCAATTCAAATAGAAAATTACATATATTAAATAAATTTGAACTAAACTGTTGAATCACAAATGTTACACACCATCAATTTTTTTTGAAATGATTTTTGTGGTTTGGACTCAAAATGTCCCCTAAAAGGCTCATATGTTCAGAAATGGGACTTTTTGAAGTTGATTGGATCAGGAGGGGTTTAACTTCACCAGTGGATTAATTCATTGATGAACTCCTAATTTGATGATTTTACTGGGATGTGATGAAATATTAGGAGGTGAGAACTAGTTGACACGAGGGAGATATAATGTTGTATCCTTGAAAATTATAACTCATCTCAAGTTCCTTCCACTTTACTCTCATAGTTTTATTCTGCTTCTAAAATAAGCCTTTTCTCCTTTACATAGTTGCTGGGAGATATTGTGTCATAGTTGCAGAGAGTGAGAAAATGATATACATAATTGACCTCTTATTAAGACTAAGTATATTTATGAATACATGTATATCACTTACATACAAATGCAGTGAATCCAAGAAAATGTGTTAATTTCATAAAGAGGAATATATGAAACAAGGGA
Source organism: Dasyprocta punctata (assembly GCA_004363535.1). Classification (NCBI taxonomy): domain Eukaryota; kingdom Metazoa; phylum Chordata; class Mammalia; order Rodentia; family Dasyproctidae; genus Dasyprocta; species Dasyprocta punctata. Next base: position 14,917 of record RJWM01029271.1, read on the forward strand.
TTAAGGGGAAGTATTACAAGAACAAATAAAACAATTATGATAATATCCAATGAATGGAGTATAAACAACCTAATTTTATAGGTCTGATAATACTGCACTTCAGATTTCTCCAGGAGTATACAGATGTGCATGCAATCAGAGCTATGTGTCGATATTTATATTTATATTTTTGTTTCTACCTCTTTGATCTATCTATTATTCATCACTCATTAATCTATTTATCTATTTTCCTGTCTGTCTACATTTCTACCAACGAATATTTCTTGTAGACATAGTATATTGATTTACGGTTGTTTGAGATGCTATAGAAAATAAAACAATTTCCCAGTAAGATATGTTCACTTTTTAAACTTCTAAATTAAAATAGAATAAAACCAACTCATGGGTCCACAGGGTGATTTTCAGATGCCCCAAAATATCAGAAGAACGGTTTCTCTGTGGAACATAAGTTGTTTTCTAATAACTTTTTATCTAAATGCATGTACTTGACATCATGATTAATATCAGGTTGCAATTGTTTAAAATGATAAATTTCTGTATTTGGAAAATTTGTGTAAAAACTCTTAAATACTTAATATCCATGAGATAATTTCTTAATGGATAAAATTTCAGTATAAGAAATTTTCCACATTAGAACTATATGGAGTCACATTTTTTAGTTCCAAGACAAAATGTTATTTCTTTAAAAAATACAGTTCAGTATTCTGAGGATTAAAAGAGACAAACAGAAACCTTGGAAAAGAAATGATAGCATATCAATTTTAAAAATTCTGCAGATGGTGAGTAGAATTTATTGATTTGAAATAATGGAATTATGTGCAATTTTACTGAAAATAATCAAATTGACAACAGATTTTCCAATGATTTTGAAACAAAGTGACAACTGAAACTTTATCAGGTTCTGTTCTAAATTGACGTTTAAAATAATGGTGTAACTTGTATGGTAACAATATATAATGAACTCGTTTTTAAAAATAGACCATAAAAAAACTAATGATGTTCCTAAAAATTAATCAGTTATGAATAAATAAAAGTTATGAGGTATATGGACTTAATCTCCAGTAAAAATTTACTCATGTGTAGTTACACTAAATATACATTTTTTAAAAAGAGCTGAAACCATTCCAAACAATAAGTGGAGAGAGTGATAAAAAGTTAAAAATATAAACCTACTGAAATATCTTATAATACGTTTATTTGTTACAATAAGTATCTTAATAATTTCAATGTTATCCAGGGAAACAAAAATTAAGAAATATATCACAATTCATTTCTATTAAAGTGAACACTTAACACCAGTGTTTGGAAGTAATTAGGGTAAACTGTATGCTATTAAAATGTTTTCTTTCCTTGACTTGACAAAATATCCACATTAAAACTTTTTAATGATTTTTGTACTTGCAGAAGACATCTCCCAATTGTTATACACAAAATCTAATCTGAGTCATTACAGAAGAGGAAATCTTGGAGACTGGAAATGACAAAGCAATGAACAGCTAAATTTGTTCACATCTTCTAAGTCATTTGAATTATTTTTTGTTTCTCCACTACCTATTCTACTAAGAAACAAATAATTAGTACAACAATGTAAAAGAAAGAAACTTTCTGGAACTCTTTCATGAAAAAACCATTAAAGAAGATGATACCCTTCATTAATTTGAAAGATTTTACTTAATTTTAGTATATTTATTTAGGTCATTGAGTTTATATTTCTGAAACAATTATTAAACAAATGTCAGTCCATTTGAAAATACTTCATACACATTATCATAAAATTCTACTGAAAAACTACAGATAAAAGAAACATTTAACTCCTAACTAGATACTGTATGGGCCACTAAATTGGATCTTAAATTCACACTGTGAATTTTGGCCTATGTGCAAAGAAATGCTCTTTACTTAAAGTAGAAGTGCTAACTGCAAGGACAAATGGGCAAAATCATATTTGTGGATTTAATACAGAAACTCTGCACAGCAAAAAACAACAGAGTAAGGGTATTACCTCGAGAGTGGGAAAAAAAATCTAACCAGTCTTCTTTTAGAGAATTAATGCATAGAATATATAAGGAACCCAAAATCTTAACACCAAGAAAAGAGCAATCAATAAATGAACAAATGAATTTAACAGAGACTTCTCAAGAAAGGGAGTCAAATGGCTAACAAGTAGATTTAAAATTGTTTATAATATGTAGCCAGTAGGGAAATGTAAATCCAAATCACAATGAAATTCCATTTCACCCTAGTTAAAGTGGTTATCATAACAGATACAAAAAATAATGAATGTTGGTGAGGATGTGGAGAAAATGGAATCCACCTAACCACATTTTGGGAATGTAAACAGTATTTTCTACTATGGAAATTAGTAGAGAAATTCCCCAGAAAAGTAATACATTAAAGAATTTAACACAGCATATAATGGTAATTGCATGCAGATGTTTACATACATGCACTTCATAAGACCTAAGTAGTAGAAACAATCTGAATTAATGGAGAAAAAAACTGTGGCAAGTAGACATAATGGAGTGTTATTTAGAAAGAAAACCACAAAGAAAAGGAATAAAAAATGTTAGGAACTGGAGAGTGTCATGTTAAACAAAATAAAGTAGTCTGACAAAATTAAATTTTACATGTTTTCACTTATATATGTAAGCAAAGAAAGAAGGCAAAAAGAAAGGAGCAGAGACAGAGAGAGAAAGAGAAAAGAAAAACAGTTGACAGGAAAGTAGAAGGTAGTTGTTTTGAGTTGGAAAAGGAAAGGAAATCAAGAAGGGATGAATAAATTGAGGTGGTAACAGTAATGAAAATAATCATAATATGTTGTGTGCATGTACTAATAGGTCAAAATGAAATGTATTATTCCATATCACCAATATGCAACAACCAGAAGTAAAGAAAGCATTTAAGACATTATATTTGACAATTATTTGTTTTGTTTTAGTATGGCAAGAATATGAGAGGGTTATTTTTGCTTTTTCTTTTGTTTACTCTTTCTTAAAAAGTGTTTGGTGGGGTAAAAGAATATACAAAAAATAAAGAGGTAGGAAAATGAATGGAATGTGTGAGAAACTGTCTCATCTTCAGGGATTATTTGCCTTGGTTATCACTTTCAGTGAGGTCAAGCTTTCAACATTTTTTTCCAAAGGATACAATGGACCCCATAACAATTTGTAATTTGGACAAAGCAATAGCCACAATGATGCAAATAGAAGACTCTATATGAAGAAGCCTGGGCTATTCTGCATGACCAGAGCACACAGAAAAGAGAACAAGGGCAAAGCACGTCTCCAGCATTTTATTCATCTTAGTAGTAGTCTCCAACCTGTGAAACCAGCCCTACTAACATCAGCCCAGTCCAAAAATCCTACCTTGCCAAACCACAGAACTATAGAGAAATAACAAATTTTTGTATATTACATTTATTGATGCATCACATGTATGTATATTTATGATTTAAAAGGTGATGCTTTGATTTATATTTAAAATTGTATAGTGATTTACTCAGGGTGTTTAGCATAACTATGATCTTAAAATTTATCATTTCTAATACATTAAATTTGGGGGTGGCTGTTCTGCAGTAAATAGTTACCAATACAATTGCTATTACACATTTATCCCTTAGCCACCTCTCAATATATTTTAGGTAGTATTCCCTTACATTCATTCTATGTTTAAGGATTTTCATGAAGATATAGATAGATAGATAGATAGATAGATAGATAGATAGATAGATAGATAGATAAAAGAAGCTCAGCCCTAATCTTCGGGTTGAGAACATAGGTTCTAAATAACAATACGATAAATCAAACTATGATCATTGTTTCAATGACTTGCTTTTCAAAAGTAATCTACTTCTAACAAACCATTCTTTTGCCATATAGTTTATGGGAAAGACTCATACAATTTTTCTTTATAAATTATAAAATAAATTGATGAAATAACCTTAGGATAAATTCTGCTTGTTTTCCTTTATAATACTTATTGCCTGTTGTCAAATGGGAACATAGGAAAATGTTCCAGACTATTTAAATTCACATGTAAAACACATAAAATTTTTAAAATTCTAATAACAGAATATTTGGAATTGAGTACAAAGACAAACCTGTACAAATATCGTTAGAAGGTGCAGGAGCATACTGAAGATACTACAGGTTTTCATGACCTAAGGAGGCATTTCAGGTGTTGTGCAGTAAATTCTAACATGGTTCCTGTCAGTAATTTTACTCAAGACACTAGAAGACTTTACGAAAAACTCCATATTTCTGTTTTCTTCCTTTTGGAACTTAAAAATGGGAGTTTTCATGCAAGTAAACTTGTATCTAGCTGTTGAAATATTTCAGTTGCAACTGTGATGGTTTGTGCTTTAACATAAAATCATGTATTTCAGTGTTTAAGAGAATATAAAATTATCCTGAGTTCTAAATCCTGTTCATTAAGAATGATGCATTCTCATTAAAATCAAAATACTTCTAGGTGTATGTCATAATCACTTTAACGTAAGGAATATTTCTGCAGTCAGATTTACAACTTTCCAATGAATGCTGGTTTTTCTTTGTTTTACAAAGATCAAGGAACTCAGAAATCCCCATAGCACTGTCTCAGGCATAAAATTTACTGTAATTGTTGAAGCTAATATGAAATGTGAAAAATCTGGCCATTTCTACAAATAGGCAGTTCTATTAGATTCTAGTTTCATATTTGTATAATATTAAGTGCTTAAATATTTTATCTGATAATTTGGCTAAAACTCTCTCTCTCTATATATATATATATTTATATATACATATATATACACATATATATGTATGTATATATATATATATGTATATATATATATGACAATTTTGGAAGAAGACTTATGCCAAAGAGAAAATAATTGATTGCCCCTCAAAGGTTCTGCAGAAAGGGCACATGCATAGAGACATGTGTGTTTGCCCAGACTTACATGGGTCTTAATCTTTATATATTATGCCTGGGAATATAGCTTAGTGGCACAAGCACCTGTGTGGCAAGTCCAAGGTCTTGAGTATGATTCCCTGTATCAAAACAAACAAACAAACAAACAAAAAAACCTTGATATATTACAATGAATGTACAAGCTCAAAAGTATTTCATAATTTTACCCATTTCAATTACAGTGAGAAGAACAAGGCAAAATCAAAGGGAGAACAATTTAATAGATTAAATCTTTGAGAAAGTGAAGGATGTAACCAAAACTTCACTGGGAATTCTGAAAAAAAAAATCCATAGAAGAAAAACCAAGATGATCTAATAGCTCCCATTGTTCCTGGTTGTCTATACTTTACAACTCAGAAAAAACTGAACTTTTCCATCAAAATCTGCAATAAGTGTTCGCTCAAGAGATAATTTAAAAAATTTTTATTTTACAGAGAATAAAATCAAGCAAAACAAAACAGAATAAAGCCAATCAAAACAAACCAGTTTGACACAGGACTTCAAAACAATAGGAAATCAGCAATGGTCACCATAATGCCTCTTGTTGTCTTCAAAATAGCTGTAGACACCTGCAGACACAGTAAAAATCAACCAAAACAGAACAAAATAGAACCAATAAAAACAAAACAATGAATACAATAAAGGACTTCAAAACAAGATAATAGTAAATCCAAAATGGCTACCATAATATATCTTGTTATGTTTGAAACAGCTGCCCATGCTATCAGACATAATAAAAAAAATAAAATAAAAAAGCAGAATAAAGTCCAACCCAACAAAACAATAAAAATGATACAATACTTATTTCAAAATAAGGTAATAGAGAATTAACAATGGCTACCACCTTCAGAAGGAGATCCTCCACAGATGCTGCATTGCATACTGCTGTCCTCAGGATAGATGATCAGACTTACTGGCTTTAGACTGCAAAGACAGTGAAACACAAAATACTACAAGCATTAAATTGTATTCCACCTCAATAACTACCATGGCAGCCTGTGTTTCTCCAGATCAGCCAGTTGCTTACAACTGGTGGTGGTGGTGGGGAGGATTGCCTCTTCTTGTTTCCCAGCCCACGCTCCGGAAGAGGCAGGCATCTGACTCTCCCCGCAGCAGCCCATGCATGGCGCTGATTCGCAGGGAGGGCTTGCTTCTTGGTGACTTCTTGTTCTCTTCCCCTGCAGTCTGTAAATGGCACTGACCCACAGGAAAAGGCTGGCATCTGACTCTCCCTCTTGTGGCCTGCACATGGTGCCAGTTCACAGGGAGGGCTTGCTTCTTGGTGACTCCTTCAAAAATATTTTGAGGAAATATTGAGTTCATGTAAGCTATTAAATATGTAAGAAAATTGTTAATAATCAAAAGTTACTTTACACATATTGATGCATTTAAAGAAAAAATGTTTTATACTAAAATGGCAAATATGTATTAATACCATTTGTCAGTGGGGCATCATAATTTCGTTTCGGTGGGTTCAAGTGTACTGTTAAACAATAGGAGAAAAGAGGGGTGAAAATTAACAGAGATGTTCCCATAGTTCTACTTAGCAAAAATCAAAACAAAACAAAAACAAAAACAACTTACAGAAAAATGTATATTGAGAATTAAATAAATGGCATGAAGGATTAAACATGAATAATAATGTGAATAAAAATATAAATGAATGAGTCAGGCTAAACATGTATATCTCCTCAGATGTTTGTCATTTATATATTTATATATTTATCAAGAATGCATTTAAATTTCTTTCTTCCAGCTTTCTGAATTGTACATAGTCATCTCTAGTACAATAGCCCATGAGAGCTTCTTATTCCTATTTAACTATAACTCAGGACACAAGGGTACTCTTCATACCAGCAGTACTATGAATCGCAGAGGGCAGCAATGTTAATTGTCAGGTCTTGTTTCATGTTTATTGAATATGAAACTATGGGTACAGAGTCAGCACTGTTAGCTTCCAATTTCATATTTGTATAATGTTAAGACCCTGTTAATCTTAATAAAATGATTCTGATGCAGCTAACATTTGAATAGTATTGTACCATTAAGGTAGAAAAGAGGAATGGGATTTAAACAAATGGAGTACTCTTGTGATCATTCTAATTTTCTTGCAAAATAAGAGGAACAGAATACTATTTCAAGACAATGTATCATCATTTTATTAAACAGGGTAGATCTATGTGCTTGAGCACAATTTTAAATATGTTATTTTCAATCTTTTTTTTTTTTTTTGTACTGGAGATCGAATTCATGACCTCACACGTGCCAGGCAGGTGCTTGTACCACTAAGCTAAATTCCCAGCTAAATACGTTATTTTCAAAATACAGTATTTCTGACATTTTAAGAGAGGTATGGTGACAAACATGTATATTATTTCATCAACCCAACAAATCAAAATTTCTTTTATTTTCAAAGAATTCTCAGGTATATACAAGGAATCATATTGATTGTAAATATTGGGTCCATATTATGATTATAGCTCATGCTATTTCATCTTTGATAAGTTGAACTTTTTCATAATTTTCATGAATTGTGAACTGTTTATATTTGTATTTCTCTAAAAGGAAATAATAACTTAGGATGATATTGCTGTATTATCTTTGGTCTACCAAAATAAACATTTTAAAAGCTTTGCAGATATTTTAAATAACTCATGGTTTCGATACTTTGTTTTAAATAAACTGACTTGACAAATGGGAAAAGATCACTAGACTTCAAATTCGAACACTTGAGATTCAAACTGGGCTTTATATTAATTAATTTGTGCCCTTAGGGAATTTCTCTGAATTCCTGACTTCCTTGGGTTATATATAAATAAGGATGGACTTCTAGGTTCTCCACATGATTCAAATAGTAGAAGATTGGAGCCCTTCCAAAGCATAGTTCAGTGTGGCATTCCTTGGAGTTCATCTTAATCAAGCTGTTTTTACCCCAGGTATTTCTGTACTTTTCTCTCCTGGGTTCTTTAGCATTCTTCCTGTGAGGTTTTCAGAACCTCATTTCCTTATTATGCAGCTCATATAGCTATTGCCTGTTTTCTGATTTAATACAGTAATTTAATTCACTTTCCCCAGACTTTGTGAAAACTTTGTTTAAAGTGTGCATTAATTTAAAGAAAATACATCAAACATGTCCATTAAATATGACTTTAAAAATAAGTCCTAAGATTTCTCTGAGGAATTTTCAAATGGATCTTCTGACATAGTGATTAATTTACAAGAAAGTTTTGTTGCTTACAAAAGCTTCATTTAATGTACGCAGCTATGTTTGCTTTCTGAATTAATTATATGGATGATATGAAATTTTAACCATGTTACATTTTTATATGTTAGACACATTCCAAGCCTTATTTGGGCATCTCTTTATTTTTAACTGCCCCAACATATATGAACACAAATTCAATATACTTTAAATACTTTTGCTAAGAATGTCAGTGTTAACTGAGATATTCTTGGCAGCTCTATTTTTCTTCCAACACAGAAACTGTCAATCTTCTTTTGGCTGAAATTCTTTTCTAATGTATTGCCTGACTTGAATTAGTAGGATTTTTTCTTATCCAGTTTTATTATGACATTCTTAGTTGTACCAAAAGTTATAAAGACTTGTTTCAGATGATTTTAAAAACTTTCCATATTTATGATGCCAGCAGCAATGAGTTTTAATAATCTTATATATATGAGCAATATGTAAAAGTTTCTCTTGCTTATTAAAATCCACTTGGAGATTTTTAAAATATACTCAAGGCAGTTCATATTTGAAGTTATGAATCACTTACCTGAGGAATTAAAATCTTTACAACCATTAGCAGTTATTTAGGTATAAATCTTTTGATCATTTAATTGTTGTATGACTCAATTTGCTAAATTAAATTTATCATGCATCTGGAAATAACCTTATGAAAGTTAAAAAAAAAAACCTGACTTCTCAGAAGTCATAAATTTTTTTCAAAGGATGGGTCCTCTCTGAGGAACATCTTTGAGTTAGTTCTTTATTGACATTAAGACTGTGAAGCCAGAACACTTAAGTGATTCACTGCACATTGTAAATTGCTGGAGTGGCAAAACCAACAGAAAGTCTTGATTCTCTTCTTGGAGTAGGTCCTAAGAAAGTGATTATAACTGTCTTGCCAAGTTTCCAATATGGTCTTTCATCTAAGCCTTTGTGTTATGTACTGAGAGTGTATATTGAATGTAACAGTGTGCCTGGTTATTTGTAAGTTAGTTAAATGCAGTGTGTATTGTAACGATATGTTAACTGTCATTTATGTAAAACATTTGGGTTAAAATTGTGCTTTTGGTTTTCCATAACACAAATTTTAATATTCTAAACTTTATTTTGAAAAATGGTCATGGTTTAAGGATTTGTTAGGCCTCATTGTTATAATAAGTGAGAAAAGTAGATAAGTTAAAGAAAAAGTAGAAGGGCTGGGAGTTTGGCTCAGTGCCTTAAGCGTCTGCCCTGGCAGGCACGAGGTTGTGAGTTCAATCCCCGGTGCCGCAAAAAAAAAAAAAAAAAAAAAAAGTAGAAAGGAAATTTGACATTAGATGTATTATTTATGAATGATGTCTACAATACTGGTTTTATTTTTTTTTTATTTAAGAGAAAATAGATACAAAAGCTAGAAATAAAAGTCAAAAAAGACAGACAAACAACAACAACAGATCTGATATGATAACATTGTAGGTTTACACACTGAGGTGGTTGAAGTTTGGCAGTAGTTACAATATTGCATATCATTACCTTCCTAGGGGTTGGGGATATTGACAGATATAGACATGTAAGA
>RJWM01029272.1:0-24566 GCA_004363535.1 Dasyprocta punctata
AGAGCGTTTTATGTGACCATCTTTTTAAAGGCAGTATAAAACTGTAAATGAGTTTCACAGCAATTCAGCAAACTGCAAATTACAATGAATAATAAATGAACATGAGGCTGGCTCAAAAGGATGGTCTGCAAGAGAAATATGGTATAGACTTCAAAATACTCATGTCTATAAAAGCATTTAGCTGTTGTCTCTGCAATTATAAATAATGTGATAGATTATTGCTAATCACTTATAGCTCTGAATTATGTCTGAAATTAAAAGGTAAACTGCTGTATGCTGGGAATTTGCAATATCTGAAAAAACAAAACCATACTGAGCCAGAGGCACTACCAGGAGCTATCAAAGGACCTGGCTGTTTGGCTTCCATCTCACTTTGAAGACTGATTTCACTGGTGCAAGGAGCATCAGAAAAGCAAGTGAGCGCCTTTGCTACTTTCCATCCCCACTGTTTACCCTTGAAAACCTATTAATGTTCCCTTGTAGCCTTCAGGTATTCCACAGATGTGACAGGAGAGCTCTTCATTACCTACTTTTAGCCTCCAGAACTGTGCACATTAAAACTTCTCATCAAACTTGAAGCATCAGCAAACTTGTTAAACCCCATGGAAAATACAATTACTTGACAATCAGGGAATCTCACTGTGCATAACCAGTTATTGTGCCCCTTACCGTTCTTAAGAAAACATTAGCATTTAGTATAAGATTGAAATCTCAAATCATAGCAGGAAAGAGGTAGAAATATTTTGAGAGAATCTGAAGATTCACATCCAGTTTTCCTAGTTTGGAATAATATGAAAAGCATCTTCAAAAAATACAGGGTTGAATTTCTGAGAACAGATTCATACTAAGGACTTTGAATCATATGCTTTTGCAAACTAGCTTACTACTGAGTACAGTGCTCTGATGTGTGTCACCTCCACCACCTTCAATTACTTTTTTATACTCCCAGAATTCTAGAAACATGTGCACTAACCTTCACATCTTTGGTAAAACAGGACTATGTTATATACATGTGAATACAACAACAGACAGAATAAAGCATTGAACTATTATCAACCAGTAATGTTTTGTGGTGTTTGTTTACCTGTTCATATAGCTGTCTAATGAGGCCCTTAGACAACTCTTGGACATCAACATTCTTTATGTACATGAAATTTCAGAACTCAGGCTCCAAACGATTATGTGCTAAATGCCTGGATTATCTGTCCTCCTTCCAGTCCACAGCCACGAGTCCTTAAACTTTTGGTCTCTGCCAACTAATAAAAGATTGTCCTGTGATAATGACTCCCACTGCCTCTTCCACAGGATCTAAAGGTTAAGTGTGAACTGCTTAGCCCAGCCTGCTAGACTTTCCAGGATGTGGTGTAGGGTTTCCAATCATATCCCATTCTCTAAGTTTACGTTATAGCCAGGTTGGACTCTCTCTATCTGTATGTTCACCCACAGATCTCTGTTTATGACTTTTGGTCTTCTCAGAGTGCTGTCTTTTCAAATTTTTATATGACTATTGAATATTACACTGAACCATATTGCTCATTTTTGTAACGTATATGTATTTGCATGCACCCAAAACAGCAACTGGGTGTGATTGTTTTGGGAGAGTTGTCCCTGGAGATGAAAGAGGTCATCTGTTCCATGAGGCAGCTTATGAAAGACCAGGAAGGGATCACTGGGGAACTGTGGACATTTAGGTGAAGGATCATAACATAAAATGAGATCATATCTATTTCCTAATTTCTGTGGCATTATGTTTATAAAAATAAGTTTAGCAATGTTGTGTCTCTGGGACAAAAATCATTGTTGCTTGCTATGATCCATTTATTTATATTTATATTATTAAATAACTAATAATTATTATGGTTTATATCTAGATGCCTCCCCAACCTCATGTTCATAGGTGGGGCTTTTGGGAGATGATTGGATCGGGCTCTTGATACTTATCAGTGTGTTAGGCCACTGATGAGTTTGTAGCCAACTGTGATGTTGGGAGGTGAGGTTGGTCAGAGGAGGAGGTCACTGGGGGCACAGGCTGGAAAGCTCCCTCTCCCCACTCCTCCCTTGATCGCTCTCTGCTTCCTACTGCCATGCCTAGAGCTGTATTTCCTCTGTGGTGCCTGCCTGCCTTCAAGCCAGCTGACTATGAATTGAAACAATGCCCAACCAAATAATTGGTTCACATGCCCCAAAATCACACTTATAAATTCATCTTTCCAGGACTTTAAGAATTTTCACAAAGATTTCTTTCTTTATCACATTTCTCAGTTTTCTTCTTAGCTTTTCTGCTGATATCACTAACTTTCTTTGTAGCCGTGGTTACAAAGAAAGTAAAGCACACACACACACACAAAAGCACAATGACAAATATTTTAACGCACTGGTACACTCTAAGTTGTCTGGCAAGACTCACTCTCTGCTCAGGTTTTTCAAGGTGGATTTTTGGTTTGAGTATTGAGCAAAGTTACTAAATACCAGGCAGATTTTTTTCAAGCTTTGCTGTTTGAATAGCAGAAAGTTTGAACTTGGAGCCATTTGATAACCAAGGTATCACTGTGTATTATTTTTCATTCATTTCTCACAGCCTTCTGAAGCACAAGCAGTTAGTTGAGAATCAGTGTAATAAATAATCTGCTTGCCCTTATCCATCTAATTTGAGGAGTAGTATCAGCTTGAAGAGAATAAAGGTCCTCATTGCACAGATACCTTCTAAAGCGCTTGGTGGGGGAAACTGACCACACTGTTATGTAGTTATATGATTTTGCTTATTGTCTTTAGTATTAGTAAATTTATTTCTTTTCCTTTTTTTTTAAGAAAACCCCCAGATTGTACAATCTTTGGGTCACTCAGAACCTGAATCTGCTCCTGCAGCTAGAAGTGTCCGAATTAGCTTTACTCCGATTTGACTTTGACTTCATCCACGGGTTCACACAATCTAGAGCTTCCCTTCTACTAAAGGATTTCTATGGGCAAATAATTAGAGATCCCAAGAGAAAATTAAGAGGTCCACTGTGGAAAGAGCACTTTGGAAAATGTGTATTTGTCACACTGTAGAAAGCCTCTTTGAGAAAGAAGGGAACAGTATTTGAAAGTGGGATGCCTGCATGTGGCAGACACATCAAGTGAGGTTCGACTGAAGACACAGTAAAACCCAGCTCACATTTGCTCTATTTTCTTCTGGGGTTTTAGGTCTCAACTTTAGCACTGATTAATTCTATATTCATTGAATTTATATGTCTGTATAGCTGTTCTACAGCTGGCAGAATCTGAAAATTATCAGTAATTGACATTAATGGGCAAGAACAGTTTAAGTAGAGATTTTTAAAAGAATCTTTGTTGTCAGGCATGAAAAATAGAACAGAGGGTTGGTTCTTACAATGTCTACATTTTCTTCTTGGAAGTAAGCTTTGTTCCCTGATCTTATTTATGTGGAAAGAACTGAGTTTTTCTCCCTATATTTGGAAGCTAAATATGCTTATGCCATCAAGAAAAAGCCGAATAAAGTGCTTGACACCACAAAGCCTTTGAGGCTGCATTACCCGTGAATTGGTATTGATAGCTTCTCAATGGTGAAATTCTGCTACAAGTAACAGAACAGTCAATGTAATACTTAAGCCACCGGTTCCCTTTGCTTTGATTTGCATCCATCTTGTCAGAAAGTGACACTGTCTTATTGATTCCATTAGACCCTTGAAAGAGAAGATAAGGAAGAAAAGCGCAAGTGTAACAGAAATAAGGTCCTCTCAAGGAGATCAGCGGATGGTGTCTGAAAGAAAGGCTTGTCTGTGGCCTAAGTAAATGACATTAACGGACAGTATTCTGAGATTAAACAGCACCTTTTTGGGTTATGATTATGTGCTTGAGTATCTGTTCTGCTACCCTTTCCTTGGTAGCAATTTAAATTCTTTGGAAACAATTTATCTCCTATCTTTAGTGCTTCTAGCATAAAATACTAAAGCAGTGCTAGAGTTGATAGCCATGTACAACCCCGTGTCAGTTTCAGTGGCTATTTGCTGTGAGTACTGAGTAACGAAAATGTCGAATGGAATTCCTTATCACTAGCCTTTTCTAGTTTGGTGAGAATAATAGTAAATGTTTGATTTATTTAATACACATGCCATCCTTATAAGCTATGCCCTTACTATCCTCAGTGTAAAATGAAGGAAACTGTTCTCTACACAGGTTTAGTACCTGACCAAAGAAATTCAGTAAGTGAAAGGCAAACACCTGTCTGGGCCCAGTTCATCTTGCCCCATGGTGCCTTCCCCATGCTGCTGTGACCACTGCAGGTTATATTTTGATACAAGCAGGGATAACACGCTTATTGCTTTGAGGATTTAGAAAACCCCGTTAATTGTTCTAACACCCAAACTCTGTATTTCTTGAAGTATTTTATATTATAAAATATTTACCGAATCTTTCATAAGAGGTTGTAAGTGACAGGGACTGAAAGCAATAAAAGATGAATGAGAAGTGAGGCCAGGGGTGAGGCCAGACACACCGATACCATGAACAGTCACTGCAAAGGAAAGGAAGGGGCGGTGTTTGGTTTCTAGACCTTATACTAGTGCTTATTATACATTCTTTGTGTCTTCTTTTACTGAATTATATTTCACTTCACATCTTAAAGTCAGCTCTAAATTAATAGAACTGTTTTCATTTTATATGCCCTTCAACTCACTAAGCACATTGTCACTGTTTTATACACTCGAAATTTAAATGGATTTACCCTCTCACTCTTCCAGGATTGCCTTTCCTTATTTCCTCATGAATGTTTTTTCTTTGACATTTTTTCTTTTATTAATTCAGTTGTATATTGAAGATTTCTACCATGTTGTACATGGCTTGGCTTTTCAGTCTTTGCGTTTTTCTGAATAGGTTTGTGATAATTAATGATTACAATCATCTTGGAGAGTTGGTACATGTACATCACATTTTAGTTAGTTTTATTTTTCTTTCCCCTCCTAATCTTCTCCTTTCTTCCACCCCAAGTCCCCTTGCCATCTCTGCAAAGTATACCTCCTTTTTCCTATCATTGAAGTATCTCTATCCCATTAGTCCTCTTACTGTTCAATTTATTTTTTAAATTTTCAATTAGGTTATTGTATTTTTCAGTCCTAAATTTTACATTAGACTATTTTAACAAATGGATTTCTGTTATCTAATCAAATTCTTCATCATATTTTCTATTGCCTTGAAAAATTAATCAGAATTACTTTAAAGTATGAACCTGATAACTTTGATGTCTGGAAAAGCAAAGATGATATAATCATCCTGATAGGTTTGTTTTTGTATCTGCTGTTCTGTTAGGTGAGCAGAAGATTTTGGTAGGCTAACCTAATCTGGAATTTGACAGATGGGATGCTGAATTTTAATGATTATAAAAGATTGCCCCCCCTTATCAATAGATATAAACTTTCAGAAATTGTAACTGATAGCCTGCATTGTTTATACCTCTCTACACTCCCTACTGGACACCATATTATCTTCAGTTTCATCCCATTGCTAAAAGTTCTGCTCATTTTCTTCATTTCCTGGCTACAGTTTAAGAAATAGCAAATGCCTTTGGGATATGCACTGAGAGCAGTGTCAAAAGATTCATTCTTCAGCAATTCATTCGTGCTCTTCAATCTTTACTACACAACAATGTTGGTGCTCTCAAACAGATTTTTAAAAATTCCTCTTTGTTGTTTTCTCCATGGAAGAGTTAATCTGACACAAGTTAGGATGCCAGGGTTAAATGTCAGAGACTTCTTTGTTTTAAAACCACATTCACTTATTTTTTTTCTCATGATTGTAAAAAGTTTCTTCTTTTGTATTTATCTATTTCATATCTATGAAATTTTTTACTGTAATTGTGACTAACTAGGCAACTAAATTCTTCCATGAAAAGAATTAATCAAGAATACAAGTATTTTTTTATTATTTTTATTCAATTTCATTACATTTTTACCTAAAATACTTTAATTACATTTCTTTACACACATTTATCTCTGAATAGTTTGTTAGTTTTTCTGGAACTGTTTTCCTATTTTTACTTTTGCATCACATTTTTATTTCATATGACATCAAAATACAGCTCAGTGTAAAATTGTGCAGTTCCCTA
Source organism: Dasyprocta punctata (assembly GCA_004363535.1). Lineage (NCBI taxonomy): Eukaryota > Metazoa > Chordata > Mammalia > Rodentia > Dasyproctidae > Dasyprocta > Dasyprocta punctata. The sequence goes on from RJWM01029272.1 coordinate 6,101, forward strand.
TATGATTGATTTTATTTGTAGTATGTATTTGAATGTAGTTATTTTTAATGAGATGAAATTTGAAGTCATTAATTATTTTAGATTTGTTTTATTAGAAATTTTATATAATTTATATAAGTTTGAATGTTTTGTTAGTTCTTACATTAATTGTAAATGTGTAATAATAGCTTTTGTAGTTTTAGCATGGCTTAATTTTTCAAGTAGGTGGAATGTTGTTAGGCCAATAGTCACATTCCTTTTTAAATATAAAGCACTTCCAGTGCCTACCACAGTGTTTAGAATATGCTCATTTCCCATTTGTTGAAAGAACAAATAAATTCATAGCTTTTCATAGGAAAATGGCTTTCTCTTACATTTATCCTTTGTATCTTGAAGGATATGAATTTTCTCCCATCCTGATTTAAAAAAAGTTCTCTTCTGTAAATCAGTGTATATTAATTATCTCAGTTCCCCAAAGTTTAATGTGAATACAGGTTACCTAGAAAGGCTGTAAATATGTAAATTTTTAAACAACAAGTCTGAAATCAAGACTAAGGTTGCATATTTCTAATTATTTCCCAGAAATGGTCTAGAAAATGACTTGTAGCAAAATTTATATTTTAATTAAATTAAGGTATCATGTTCATGAAAAAAGATTTCACCTCACTAATGTACAAGCAATGATAAATTTTTCTAATTAGGCTGCGAGATTTTTAAATTAATTTTAATGCATTCATTAAGCTAAAATTTTTGGAATATAATTAATATATAATCAGCACTATCCTGAACATTGAGGATAGAAAAATAAGAACTTATAAACCTTCAAAGTATTAATAATCTAATGAGAAAGAAAAATATAAACAAAATAGTAGCACAATAAATGTAATAGGAGAGATCTATTTGAAGAAAATGGTACAGAAGGCAAATGTGGTTAAAGTACAGTGTCAAGAGGGAGTGAAATACAAAAAATCTTGGAAAGTGCTAGAAGCAAGAAGGTGACATGACTAGATTTAACTAGATTTACATGTGGAAAACAGTTTTCAGAGTGAGAACAGATTAGAGGTGGATGAGCAGCTCGCAATTTCACAATACAAGGTAAAAGTAGAGGTTGCTCAGGTCTCTTTTAGCACATTTATTACCTTCTGCACCCTAAGGACATTGACTGGGATCTAACTCACTCATACCAAGCATTTACATAATGAGGAAATCAAGACAAACAGTTAACTAGAAAATCTGGAAATTAATGGAAAACAAATGGTTAGTACTTGATTAATCTCAAAAGTCAAAATGCATAATGTATTTTTCTTTAAGAAACATCTTCAGAAAGCACACTCTAAGTCCCAAGACATATACCCACCCCTCACAGTACTACCCCATGTTTCACTCCTCCTAGCCATATATCCTTTATTTTGAGCTCTCTCTGAGAACGCAGTACATCCCAATACATCTTACATGAACTCCTTTCCTTTTCACTAGAAGCAAAAATTACCATGCATTCTAAGGGCAGCAGATCAGTCAGAGATAAAAGAATTCCCGTGCCACTGGCCTGTGCTTTTTAACTCCTGATATCATGAACACTGCAAGAAATCAAAGAACATAGACCTCAGCTTTTTATGATATAAAATTCTGAAAATCAGTCTATCCACAGATTTAAAAAAAATTCAGCCTTGGATAAAATGAGTACAGAGTCCTCCAAATGATTGAGATTTCCTTCGAGAATCAAGAATTTCAAATCTTAAGGGCAGTGTTTGTCACACAGAGAAATCAGGATGTTTCAGGAAAAGGGCAATTATGGAATTGTAACACACTGTTAGAGAGACTTCGTGACACTGAAGAAAATGTCATTGAAATAATGAGTCAGTCATTAACACCATCAGCATGAAAGAAGACCTATATAAGGAAAATTATTTGAATTCCATCACTTCTTGCAGTCATCTGGTCACAAGCATATTAGCAAGTGACAAAGAATTCTAAAATAAAATACACATGAGAGGCACAATATCCCTCTGATAGCAGCCTCTTTGAAGGGAAAATAAACCACTAGGAAAATGATAAAGTTTTCTACATTATTTTCAATTTCAGTAAATATGCATGATTCGGGCATGGTGACTCATGCCTTTAGTCACAGCACTTGGTTAGGCTGAGGCAGGAGGATTGTCAACAGTTCCAGGTCAACCTGTTCTACTTAGTGAGCTTAATACCAACCTAAACTATACAGCAAGACCTTGTCTCAAAAAAAAAAAAAAAAAAAAAAGGGAAGAAAAGATAGAAAGATCCATGAGCAGCTCTTAGAAATAATTGCACTTTACCTTTTCATTGTCTACTGTGTTTGAGTTGCTCTTTGAGCCCTTAATTAATTTTAAGCATAAATGTCCTTAACTACATACTCAAATTTGGAATGAGCATGCAATCAGTCCTCCAACTTTTGCATTTTAATGATGGACTCTAACTCCTGGTCCTTTGAAAATGTACATTCATATCTATTTTTGTTGGTCGTCCAAGACTTTAGTGGGAACTATGTAAGGAATTTGACAAAGCTAATATTTTGAGTAGTTTGAAATTTTCTTAGAAAAATACATTTTCACACATAAAACTGAGCAACAGACACACTCTATATAGAGGACACAATCTATGTGTCAAAACATTAAGGACAGATAATGACAGAAATCCTCCAGAAGCTACTACATATCATAAAAAGAGTATGAGTGAGCATAGTTAAAGCAGGTGACTGAAGGAGAGTAGATTTTATCTATAGTGAAGGTTTATGAGGTACTGTAGATCAGTCTCGAATTCACCTACACTAGGGTTTGCAGGTTTTCCACAATGGATCCTACATTTCTTTTCCTTTTCCTTTTTTTTTTTTTTTTTTTGTTTGTTTGGTGGAGGAATTAGAATTCAGAACCTTGCACTTGCCAGGCAGGCACTTGTGCTTATGAGCTATATCCCCAGTCTTCATTCCATTCTTCAAAACTATGACTACAAAACATAAGACAAAATCTAATACATAAAAGTTTTGACAATCTGTTCAGGTGGAAGTTACTTTAAAATTTGTTGTGAATTGTCATTGGTTATTTTTTTTTTCTTTTTCATATCTCTGAAAGGAAAATAACAAATGTTTGTCCTTTTTCACATTAAAATCTACTTAAATTTTTCAGTAATGAAAATATGTCTGAAAAAAATTTCTATCACTTCTCCAAGTAGAGGAAGGTGATGAGTAAACATTGAAAGAATGAATTCTAACAGATTTTCTGAGCTGACAATGATATACAGGGGCTTAAAATTCTAGATCCACATAGTACTTATTAAATGGAATAGAATTGTTCATTTAACCAGGTATTGTTACAAATAGATTTTCAATGTAAAACTTTTTAAAAAATGCTTTAAACTAATGCTAGGAGTCAAGATCACTGTAATGGATACATTTAAAAAAGATAACTTAAAAGATATTATGGTGGTGATGCAAAGTCTAGGTGTCTAAATAAAAGTTTCTTCTATCCAGTGAATCCTAGTTAGCTTGGAGAACATATGTGAACTATGAACTCCTATGATCTTTGTATTCTAGCAAATAATGAGCACTCATTACTGAATGCTCACCATTTTTAGCACTAGAATTGATTCCAAAAGAAATAATTTACTTTGTTATGAGTGCAATTTTGATTTAAATAGTTCTAATGTCTCATTGAAGAATGTTGAATTGATGTAGATAGATGTGTAAAGCATACACCATATATCTATATTCTTTCATGGCATCATATACACGATGTATCAAAGCATAAAAACGTATACTGTGAGTATACATCTTCAAATGTAATGTAAATGTTGCCAATTTTAGACTCCAAAATAGAAAACTAGCTTTCAGAGAGTAAAAGCTTTGCTGATCTTATAGCAGAGGGTATGGGAACTCAAGAACTTCTATCAGTGAAAGTTGCTGATTAAGGAATCTTGACAAACTCAGAGCTGAAATGCAGGACTAATTCCTGGGAACATGCTCTAGATATGATTCCTTGAAGACACAGGTGTAAAATACAGGATTTTTAATATGTGTGTCTGCCCACCTGAATCTGAGTTGCCAAAGAAATTATCAGAAGCAAGGCTATGTCTAGTAAATTCACCATACAGCAGAGTATAAATCAAGGTACTGGGAACCTAGGAAGGATATATGCGATGAGACATAAGAGTGTATACAGAGATTTGGAGTATAACTCATGATTTTAAACAGATATCAATATATTTGCCTTTGTAAAAAAACTCAACAAGAAAAAATAGATACAGAAGTAGTCAAATATTTGAGGTACTTACTATTTTCTACTCTTATTTTCATTATTTGTTCACAGATGATTCTGTATTATTACTGTGCAATCTTATTGTGCCCCAAAAAAGCAACACATCTTATGATTAGACTAAAAGTCTAAGAATAGGAAAAACAAAGAAGGATATAGTGTTTAATTTGATATTTTAAATATTGAAAAAGGAAGGGATTAAATTAGAATTCTTAGAGAGCAATGTGTTATGGGCATATACAGAAGAAATCTCAAAGAGTAAATCTGTCCACTACCAGAAATGGCAACAGTGCTAAACGATGAACCCTGTCAACAAAAGTGTTCAAGCCTGGACTAAAAAAGATCATTCAGTACTGTAAGAAAGACAAGAAAGACTGCATTACAGAATTTCTATGGGTCCTTTATTTAATTTTAATTTTGATTCTATTAGAACATGTTTGCAGTCCATGAAGTCTGCATTCATCTTGAGGAGTAGCTACATGTATGTAGCACAGCCTGTTTCTTCTTTTTTAAAATCTCCTTCACTTCCCACCCACCTCCCTACCTCTGTGTCTTAATCCCTTTCTTGTTAATGGTGTGCATATTTATGACATATAGTGTTTACATTCATGATAGGTATTTGGCACCTGTACAAAGCATATCTTTTTTTTTTTCCTTTTTTGACTTTTTTAAGACAGGGTCTCACTATGTAGTTCAGGCTGCTTTGAACTCACTATATAGCCCAGGCTAGCCTCAAACTCATGGCAATCTTCCTGCCTCAGTCTCCTTAGTGCTGGGATTACAAGTATGTGCCACCATGCCCAGGTTACATGACCTATCTTAATTCTACTTACTTCCTCTTCCTCTTCTCCTGTCTTCTCACCCACAGTCTCCTGGACCCTTTCCCATTTGCAAGAGATCTGTCCTCTTGTTTTCTCTAGGCTTTATTTATTTGTTTTGTTTTACTTTGCCTTACTCAAATGAGAGAAACCATATAGTATTTAAGATTGTACTTTTGATTTATTTCACTCAATATTATATTCTAAAGATACATCCTTTTTCCTACACATGTCTAGAATGTATCCTTCTTTCCAGCCAGTAGCATTCCATTATGTGTAGATACCACATTTCTTTATCCATTCATCTGTTAATGGACTGTTCCAGGGTTTAGCTATTAAGAATTGTGCTGGTATAAACATGAGTGTGTAACTATCATTATAATATGATGTCTTTAACACTTTGGGGAAGATTTATAGAAGGGGAAGAGATGGGTCATTTGGAATTTCTGATTTTAGTTCTTTGAGAAATCTCTGTGCTAATTTGCATTCCCACCAACAATGCAGGAGGGCTCCTTTTTGCCACAGCCCTGGAAGCATTTGTTATTCTTTGAATTCTTGATGATTGTCATTCTTTCAGTTTTAAGATGAAAAATTAAGAACCACAAATTCTAGAATAAATAATAATTTATATTGTAATTTACTGAATTATTTATGGTGTCTAGAAGCACTTCGCAACTTACTAACTGAAGTATGAGAAATGGATTCCCACTGTGAGGTATTTATTTGAATTAAAGCCTCCTAGCATAGAATAAAACAGGAAATCAGGGTTTTCACCCTGGCCTGGATAATGGTTGTGTAACCTGCATTTAACTTTTGATGATCTTAAGATCTCAGCTAGAAAGTGTTGCATTATTCATCACTAACCTGTCCATCACCTTTATATTTTACAATTTCCATGAATGTGCAACTGTCAGCTTCCTTATACTTCATCCAGCCATCTACCTTCGTTTACTCTCTATTATTTTCTTGGAACCAACTGCTCAGTAAGCCATGTGCACAAATGTCATGAGTTAATTTCAATTTATATGTATTGTCTTTATTTTCTTAAATTTTTTATTAGTACATGTTTGTAGTACATTCATGTTAAAATCATCTTGGCGACTCAGTACATATATATAACACAGCTTGTTTCTCTTTCTACTCTCTTTTCCTTCCCTCCTCTTCTAAAATGCCTTTCCTCATCTTCATTATTGTTGATGTTATTAATCTTAGCTCATGTTTATGACATATAATGTTTATATTCACTAAGGTTATTACGTTCCTGTACTTTGCATCCTTACTGCATCTGATTGAGGGAAAGAAATGTTACATCTACCCATGTCTTCAGAAAGACCAGTAATGCATTTAGAGTATAGATTGGCCACGTAAACTGTCACTATAATATTGCTTGTATATTATGACTGTTTAATGCTTGCAGAATTTGTCCCACACAGAAATTTAATATTCAAGGAAAAGTTTATGTCCAAACAGGAAAAAATATGCATGAAAACAAAAATCAGAAAATGGATATTCATTACTGACTTCCTAATTTCAAATAAGATCTTATTGCTTTAGGCTAAAAACTTTTTCTATTAAAAATGAATTGCAGTGTCCACACTCATTAAAAAATAATTTATAGAAATATGTGCATTTTTTACACTGCTTTGGGGTGACATTTCTTTAAAGATAAAACTGGTTATCTGATTTCAGTGGTAGAGGGCACAGTTTTGCATCAGAATGATAAATACTTAGTATTCAGCAAATTCGATTATGGCTTTGCATTGTGTAACTTAATTTGGGACTTTTTTGCATGTACCATATTTTCCAATTAAAATTACTTTGTTAAAAATACTAGTTAAGCCTATTCTTAAGAAATTTCCATGCCTATATATTATATGGAATACCATAAATTTTATAATTCTAGTTTCTAGAATTAAGGTTATTAATTTTCACAGACTCTTTTAACAGGAGATAATTTTTAACATTGAATTGCCACACAGAGTAACTCAGGTCATACTTGTCTGTCTTAGTTACTTTTCTTTCATTGTTGAGACCAAATACCCAATGACCAAAGTTAAGTGGGAAAGGTTTATTGACCTTACAGTTTGTAGAGGATTCAGTCCATAATCTGCTGGCTCCAAGGCAGGGTAATGTAACAGACAGGCATCACAGAGGAGAAACAATTCATTGTGGGCAAAAGGTAACACAGCAGCAAAGGATGACCACAGCTTTATCTCTTTGATGTTTCCCAGGCTATTCAGGGTGAGTAGCACTCATAACCTTAATCTTAGCATCTTTGATTCTAGCATTGCTCCACAAATCAACCAAAATCCAGTCAGGCAAACATTAAGACTCACAGTTTCACTTATAGCATCCCTGACAATCTGTGGCAAGTTGTGAATTCCAAAGGGCTTGGGTAGTTCTATCCCTATGGCACTGGTAATAGTTTTATCTCCCAAGGCTCCTCTCTCAGACCAGTTCTACTCCTTTCTTACAATTTTCCTCAGACAATTCATGTTCTGGGTTTCTCCAGACTCCTTGGAGACTGAACCTTCGGCTTCACACAGTTTCACACACAGCCCTTTCAGGGGTACACTACCTGGCCTCTTGGGCGTTCTTCTGAAGTCTGGGTGGAAGCTTGCCTGACCCCACAACTCTTGCTTTCCATATGCACCTAAAACCAGCCTCATGTGAATGTTGCCAAGGTCTACCACAAGCTGGAGTAGTAGCCAAACTCCCTTTTCTCTTAGTCGAGTGCCTATGAACCAAATCCTGAAGAAAACCCTCCCTAGGTCACTGCCATTCTGGAACATGGTGTGGCTGCTGCCATTCTGGAACATGGTGCTCTGGAGGTCTCTTCTCAAAGCAAAATCTTTTGTAATATCAAGGCTGCAAATGGTGGGGTCTTGCTGCTTCATGTGATGTCCTCAGGCCATCTTTTTTTGTTATTATTGCTTCTCAGCAATCAAGATCTCCTCTGCTCTATTTTTTCAGTCCACAGCTTAGTGGTGTTTCCTTTCTGGCCAAACTCACAGTGTTTTAAATCATTCTGCTGGCCTCTTGGCTCTTGATTCTCAGAATAGATCTGGCTAAAAGCCCCCAACAGTAGCCATGCCACTGTCCCAACATGATACTGCCTTAAAATTTTCCTCTGCAAAATTAATTAGTCTGCTGCCATTAACCTGAGTCTCAGGCACAGTCTCTGGACATGAGCAAAATGCAGACAATATGAAGTCCAACACCCAGTACAGTTCTTCCCAGCAGAAATCTCCCAAGTCTGGTCCTCTGAGCTCTGACCAGAATTCCCCATTATGTACAGCCTACATTGTTTGGGTGGCATCCCTGAACCTTCCCAAGCTCTTCCCCCAAACCAGTCCCAAAGATTCCTGAGCCATACAGTCAGGCACAGTCACAGCAACAACTCCACTCTCAGTACCAAATTCTATCTTAGTTTTCATTCATTGCCAAGACAAAACACCTGAAAACCAAAGTTATTGGAGGAAAGGTTTGTTTAGCTCACATTGTATAGAGGTTTCAGTTCATAAATGGCTGACTCCAAGGCTGTGCAGCAGGGCTGACAGGAATTACAGAGGAGAACAGTTCAAGGCAGGCAGAAGGTAACAAGGGATGGTCACAACTATTTCTATTCCTTATATCTTATCCAGGCTACTTAGGGTAGGTAGCACTCATACCCTTAATTCTATTGCTTTTGATGCTAGCATTGCACATGAATCAATCCCAGCATCACACACTCTAGATTCAGTCACCTCTGAAGAAGCCCCACCTATGACTGCATGAGGCTTTGGGGACATCTAAACACAAGTCATGACATTGGCCATCTGATGAATGTTATCTTCAGTGATATAGAGTCAGTACACAAGAGGCAACCTAGCTAGAATATCATGGGGTGAATATTTTTACAGTAATATTCAATGGCCTATTCATTCAGGTAAATGGAGAAAAGGAAATCAATTTTATTGCATTTTAAAATAAACTTATTTTGAGATGCAAACAGTAAGATAAGTGTAGTCAGCATCTTTGATGCTTATTTTAGAACACCCGTGATAGATTTTCTTGGCACAATATTAGTGTGAACTAGACTTCAGCGAATCCTGCAAAAGTACATGTTGAAGAGGTAACACTTCTCATTTTATGTACAGAATTGATCACTAACTGATCTACCAAAAAGCACAATTGCAGCACTTGAAATGTTTGTCAGTGTCCCTCTCAGGACTTGCAGCCTTTAGAATGGTGTTTCTCAGAAGAAAAGGCTATGAATAAATCACTCTGAGAGCAGCCCTTCAAAATCAAACAACTTGGGATAAGAAATATCCCTCAGCTACTAAATAATCATGTACCATGGGGACTTTCTTTGTTCAGAATTACATTACCTGTTAAATTCTAAGAATTTGAATCAATAAAATCATGACAAATAAAATGACTAAATAAATAAAATAAAGTAGCTATAAAGTGACAAGCAAAACAAGAATTGAAAATAGTTAAAAGTTGTGGGCTGAGTTGTTATGAGACTTAAAAGTGTAGAATGCACGTGAAACAGAACAATGTTTTATACAGAATAAATATACAATGAATGCCAGATTAAACTGGTCACAAAGTAAATCAGTTGAGCAGATGCTGCTGAAAAATGAGAAAATTCTTAACTGCTTTGGGAAATTGAAGCATTTACATTCAAAATTTTAACTAACCATCTATTGAATAGTTTTCTGTAATCTTATAATTTCAATATGTTTAATTTCATAAAATTCACTTGACTTTTGTCCATCATAGAAATAATGTCTAAATTCTAATAGATATCTCCAAGTCACTAATGATAGAAATTTTACCCTAAAACATACATTCAATTTTCTGGGACATGTGGAGTTTGGGAGGATTACTTTGGCTCTGCAGAGTTAATTTCAACTTCAGGTGTTATATTTTGGTAGGAAAAATGATTTATATTTTTAAAAATATATTTATAGATAGTCATGAACTTATCAGCTAATATACTGGAAATATGTATTACAGTATATTCTTGAATTATTTACTTTTCTTATACTTTATAATTACAGAATATTGGAGATATACATTACATTGAGCTTACAAAAATAATCAGCAATGTATATGGCCATTGATTAAGATAACCAAAAAGAAGCCTTTACTGTCTTTTGTAGAGAAGTCATACTTCTCAGTTGTCTAAGTGTGTAACAGTAGCTCTTTAAGAAGCTATGGAATTTACTCTTATATTTGATAACCTTGGCAGTGAGCCAGTCCTCTTCCAGTGTCAGAAAGGAAGCAGCAACATTCTTAGCCTTATTAGTTATTATGTAACTTGAGGGGCAATTTTACTTTGATCTACTTAATAAGAGGAGTTCATTATACGCAAGAGAGTGCTAAAATTTAATGTATACCTGTAAATGAGTCTGATTAAAAAAATAAAAAGTAACAGACATGCAGATATTTGTTAAGTATAGAGAAATCCTAAAAAATCAAGGAATAAAATGTGTTCCTAAATGTGTACTGAAAACATCATATAAGTGAAAAGTTGTTAATTCTACTTCATTTTATATTCTATTCTGTGAAAACTTTAAATTATTGACTGAAAGTCAATTTGAATTCTTCAAACTAACAATATAACATCATCTGAAGATGAAATTAGAACACATTATTTCTGATAACAACCTGCATAACTTACTAGGAATTAGAACTAACATGATAATGGCAGCATTTCTGAGTAACCCTTTCTTTCCTTCTGTGTTTAATAACATAAGAAAAAGCTCATTGTAACTGGTCCTTCCATTTTACTCAACTGTCTCAAATAAATCACCTTTAGACTTAAAGGATTTGAGAATGCTCTATAGCTTTCAATTTGGTGGTAACTCCCTGGGACCTTGAAACTATGTTGTTATATCCAGAAAGTTTCTCTAAATCTATATTGATATTAAAAATATCAATCTAAAATATTTTAGCTAATGTTTGTTGTAGTTGGATACAAATATAGCTTAAAATATATTTAAAATATGCATGACAGTAAATTTACCTTTTTTTCTGAAGGGTTTCTGTTTGTTTGTTTGTTTCATACGTCTGAAAAGAATGCATATATGTCTTGGTTACTTTTCTCTCATTGCTAGGACAAAATACCTGACACCCAAAATGAAGGAAGGAAAGGTTTATTTAGCTCACTGTTTGTGGAGGTTTCAGTCCATAACCAGTTGGCTGCAAGACAGGGTGGCATGGCACTAGGGCAACACTTCAAGGCAGCAGCCAGAACAAAAGCAGCCACAAAATCTCTGTGCCCTCCTCCTGCACAGAATGAGGATGTTTACAAAGTAAGGATCCTGGCTCCATGATGAGTATCTTAGTTAAACTTCTAAACTGCTCAAATTGACACAATGTATCAACCATAACAATATACAAAGACTGAGACTGAGAAAGCATTGGCTCAACATTAACGAAACCTACAAGATTAGGATTTTAGGATGGTGGAAAAATTACCTAACCATATTTAAAAACTGGAAACTCCAACAAAAATAAGTTGTTAAAGGCCCTATTAACACTTACTATAAGACTCTTTATAAGATTCCTTGCATGGTTTTTATTAAATTAGAGAGCCTTGACCAATAGCTATAGGGTTCCTTACACGGAAAACAAGTAAGAGGACTTCCCTAGGTGGTCGCCATGCTGGTATGTGTTCCCCTCACCCCCACCCAACTGTAGCTTCTTAATAAAGCAGGCCTGCGTCCTCACAACCTGAAGGAACATGCCAGTTATCTCACAGGCATCTGTCTTGTAGCACCACCCCTCTTATTTCCTCTGTGTCAGGTCTTCTACTGGAATCTAAGAACACCAAACGCTACTGAATTGCAAATGTATGCTAAGCATTTAAGACAATGACTAAGGAGGGGAAATTTTTTTAAATTACAAACTCAATCCATTTGGTGTATTTCAAAAGGTGCAATAGTTTTCTTCACTTATCAGTGAAAGAAGTTAAAATTAACTTCCAAAAAAAAAAAAATCAACAAGTGGCAAACAAATTTCCCTGAAAGTCACAGTCACGTATAGAGTGCATCCTAGAAAAAAGGAGGGACAAGACATCGTCCACCCACTTCCATGAGTTTCATCTCAACTGAAACTCTGTGCCCATCACCCAGGAATTTCCCACTTTCCCCTTCCTTTCAACTCGAGTCATCATTCTATGTTCCTTTCCTGTGAATTGCAGGTAATTCATATAAACGGGATCATACAATATTTGGCCCATGTATCTGGCTTATGTTACTTAATATAAGATTTCAAGACTCATCCATGGTGCAACATCTGACTGTCATTCCTTTTTAAAGCTAAATTTATTCCATTGTAGCTTTATCACATTTTATTTCTCCATTTTTTTCATTGCAAGACATTTGGTTTTTCGTAGAGCTTTCTTATCTAATACAAATGTGTTTTGTTGTTTTCTTTTTTCTCAGTACCTAGCACGTTGTAGGGGAGTGCTAAATAAGTATTGAATGAACAAATAAATATGACAAAAATGCAGGTGTATTCAGCCTTTTAACAGTCTCAACTATATGGTTTATTAGTTCGTAAAAAAATAGATGTCTTTAGTTTGATACTATGAGAAGAACAAAGTAAACTAATATCTCATCACTAGTTATGGATGTGCCATGTCAGATCCTTTTGGTTCTGTTTCTAATTAGATTCTCTCCTGTGGCTTCCAGCTTTAAACAGACTGACCCAGGGTCACACAGGTGCAAACTGATTGCCACTACTGCCTGCAGCACAGGTGACTTTTTCAGGGCTTTTCTGACATTGTATTATAAGATATTGGCTCAAAATTAAAATGTATATTTGTTTTGATGTATCTCTGAAAAAGATGAAACTTTAATGTATCTTTGTGGATTTCTATATTTGAAAATTTGCAGCTTAGAAGAATGAATGAAATACAAGACTGTGGCAGCGAAGAGCCTGCATTTCAAAAATGTCTGATAGTTCATAAACAAAAATAACAGAACAAGGAGAAAATATATTTTAATAATCATAGAAAATATTAATAGCATCAGGTAAATATATTGTGATAAAAGGATAAGTCCAAAAGACTGTTGAAAAATATAGAAATCAACTGAGCAAACAATTTGTAGAAAAACTGTTCAGAGTCATATGTAATGAATATTTGTTTATGACAACAGTTGGTTCATATGTATGCATCCATTAACAAAAAAAAGTATGATGATCAATGCTGATCAGGATATAGTGATGAGAAATAGGTTTTAGCTAATTTATTTGAGAAATTAATTGAGCAACATGTATTTAGAAATTTCAAAATTGTCAGACTAGTCACCCCAGCTACTCACATCAACTATAACTTAAATGAGTTAACACTGATGTATGCAGGTTTTCCAAGTGTCACATAAAAATGTGAATCTCGAGAAAGGCATTTCACAACCTTATGACCAGCATTCTCCGTATTACTGATACGAAGCATATGTTATGAGATGATAGGGTTGATGACATAGTTCATATTATATTATATTTTACAAATGTGGAAACCAGAACTCAAAGAGGTTAAGTAATTTTTTCAAGAAGGATCACACATGACAGGTCTTAAAATAGATTATTCTATTAGCTATTGTAAAATAAGCTATCCTAGTCAGTGATTTCTCATCAGATTTAAAGAGCTTGTTCTAATTTTGAACATTTAATTTGATATTCACATAATTTCACATTAAAGTTTAATTACTTATTGAAGATGAAAGCTCAGCTTGACTTTCAGTGATCTCTCCTTATCCACCAAACTGATTTGTCATTTGAGAGTTATATTTTAAATTAAATTAAATTAAATTAAATTAAAACCCAAGTCAGAGAAGCTATGAGCTCTTCTTTTGTTTTGTTTTTTTTTTTCCTTTAAAAAGAAAATTTAACCTATAATAGATCAGTATGTACTCAGAATTTATTGTTTTTGTGTTTCCAAATATCTACAAAGGGCTCTAGAAAGTGGAGCACATATCCATACTTAACCAATGTAAGTTTGGATGGCATAGTATGGTAGGCATTTGGATTAGCAAACCATGGGGTAGTTAAAGCCCACATTTGTTTTAGCAAAAAAAAAATTGACATGATCAGAGGAGTGCAAAATAAGCAAAATTATGTTTCAGTGCTGAACATAAAGAATGGTATTGTCAGTTCTACAGAAGCAGTTTTGTCTTTCTGGAGATCATATTACACAAAGGACTGGAATTAAAGGAATAATGATTATGTTTTGAGTTCAAATAGTCAAAGGAAAGATGGACCATCAAAGAAAGCAAGCACATTGGATTCTCAAAGCAGATTGGCTATCCAAAGTAGATCTGGATAAACAGCAGTTTCCAGATATCAAACAAGGAGGAGAATGTGCTCATAAATTTCTGGTAGAAGGCAAACTATTATGTTTTTATAGACACTCACACAATACTACGTATATCAAAGCCTGAAAATTTGTAAAGCCTTACGGCAAGTTATCTGACCATGTACAAGAGCAGGCGTTTATTATACCATTCTTTACAATATTGGAAATCATTAAAAAGACCTAAATGTTTAAAATAGAACAATAATCAAATAAGGCATGATAAACTGATAAAACAAAGTACTATGCAACCATATATACATCTCAATGTAAATATATAAAGGGTGAAGGAAATGAAGTAACTGTCTAGTAGGTTAATCTGTCTGTATATCAATAGAATTATTTTATGGAATATCTAGAAGTAAAAAAGCTGATTTCAAGTTTGTTTAGACACAGTTTAATTGCCTAGTAGGATGACATCAAAACAGAAATACTAGTTACTTATAGTTTATAGGATTTATAAGGTTTTCTTCCTATTATTTAGCAGTAATTACTGATTTTATGCTAGTTTACTTGAGTAATAATGAATAGATATTTTATTTAATTGTGAACTTTAAAATAGGATATCGTATAGTAGAGAAGAGATAGAATTTAGTATATTACTAAGCTGTGTCATATTGTTTGATTTTGGTTGTAAAGTGAGACATGCTGTTCCATAACCAAAATCCATCCTTCAAATGAGAAAACGCATCATCTCATTTGAAGGATGCAAATATACTTAGTCAAACAAGGAACTGTCTCATTTGAGAGTTTTATAGCACACAAGGACAGAAAGTAGTTTGCATAATTTTCTCATGCTTCTTTTATAGTGTTTATCTTTTATAAGACTCTTTAGAACTGTTGCTGGCCACCTGTCAATACTGTGTCCTTTTATAGACTCAACCTTTTATTGTTTCCATGCCCTTGACATATAAAACAAACAGTCTTAGAAGAAGTCAGCATTGAATATAGTGGGTAAAATACTAATTTTAAATTTCAAAGGCTGTCTTTTGTAGACTGAAATAAAGAAGGAGTTTTGAATGACACGAAGAGAATAGGCACATTATAAAATTCTCTTTATGAAGAATAAAAATAAATTCATTATTTTATCAACATTTTCAGAAAGTTAGTGAAGCATGATTAAAATACTAACGTATTAAAAATAAGCCAAGTAGTATTAATTTAAAGTTTTTGTCACAATTTTGCATAATTTTACATTGATTCCATGTGAAAATATTTGTACTGTGAGTTTATCAATTATGTAAATATTTTGGGTACATAAACAGTTGCTTTAACTTCTTTTTAGTTGAATAAGACATCCAATGTTTCTTCCTAGATTTACATAAAATCTGTCAAACTGAATGTTCTACACATATTTATTGACCCACATTCTAGAAATGTTTTGCATGATATTGAATAAACACAGTCCTACAAATCTGTACACAGGAATACATTTCCATTTAAAAGGGGATATTATCCAAGCCCTTAAGGAAAAAGCTGCCTACCTTTCTTTTTGTGCAATTAGATTCCAAGTTCCCTTTAAAAAACCAGGAACAAGAAAAATAAATGAAGCAAGTGCCAAAACAATGGAAATTCTTGCTGTTCTTGTTAAAAATCAAAACCCTGTGCTCCATCCCCAACACCATTACATTTCTTCTACCAAGTTCTCTCTTTCTTAGCACTAGAAGATGTAGGTCTGAATTTTAACATTTCTGCAGAGATGTTTGGTGCAAAATATCACATGATCCCATTACACTTGGGAGTGTATTTACCTTAATAGAGCTTGCATGTTGTGTTTTCAAATTGTATTTTAAAGCATTTGTTCTCCTTGAAACATGGTAGCTAATTGGGAAAACAATTCTTAGTTGTCAGGAGCAATTTTAAATGGGATCTCCTTGCTCTTCAATGTGTGATTATTTTAAGACTGCTTGGAGGGCAGAAGTAGACAGCCTTTCATCAAGTATACTGGGGTGAACATCTGATCTTTCAAGAGATCAGTTAATTAGGCACACGTGCTATACCCAAGGTGCAGTGTAAAGATAAGACAGCAGTTAAAGCCTGCAAGGTGGATGAGTTCTTTTTAGGTTCAATCATGATTACACTGCAACGTTTGCTTTCACTGGTACCTTAATGCATTTTATTCTTTGCTTTAGTGTCAGTAGGTATTTTCATAGATCTTTGTGGAGTTTTCTTTGGAGATGTTGTATTCTAGTTCTCAAAGTAAATAGTATACCTGGAATAAAGTAAATCCAACACTGTATTATATGAGTAGCTAGTTAGAATCTGTGATAATGTTGTTCAAATGGGATTTAAATGTATTTGAATATATAATATATGCTCTTCCTAGTTTTGTAAGCACATTTTAAAATTCTTACTCATTATCAGTGTGTAAAGAAATAATGCATAAGGTTTCTTGAACTCAGTTTTGTTCTCCCTATGATATTGACATCAACCACACAATGCCCTGAATGCTGAGATTTACAAATTAGTTTCTTTCCTTTGTGAACAAAATAAATGAGGGAATTCACCTGCAAGTAAGACAGGAAAATTAAAAGATACAGTGAAAACAGAGTGTAACTAATTTTTTCATTACAGTAACGAAAATGCAGTTTTTCTAAATGTAACTATAATCAAGCGTGTAAAAAGATGCACATACACTGTGTGATATACCTTGTAACCAATGAGAAAAATCAGAATAACAATCTTTTACAATGAATTCTAAAGTTAGAATGTGTCTTATCAATATTTAACATGCCAAATGGTAATTTTAAGTCAGTTTTACAGAAAGTTATTGTGATTGACCAACCAGTCTCTGCACTGGCAAGAAGACTGAAAAATCAATAGAAAAATAGGTGATTGATTATCTAAGACTTGATTTTTATCAATTTATTTCATACATGAGGTGAGCCAGTAATACATTTTATTAATTTAAAATATAGATATATATATAGTACTAACACCTATGATGGTCTCTAATCTCTCAAACTGATGTCAAATGTGGATATTTAGTTATCCCAAAAATGTAATAATATTAAGACAAGCAACAGAAAAATTAGAGGTTGATTACATAGTGGGTTCAAATTGTAGTTTAATATATATCTATATTTTAAATTAATAAAATGTATTACTGGCTCACCTCATGTATGAAATAAACAGATAAAAATCAAGTCTTAGATAATCAATGATATGTTGAAGTGGCACCTTTTGTCTTTATCAATTTGCCTATAAGACTGGCATTTATCTATTTAGCCAAAAGTGAATTGGAATTATTTTCTTATTTGGGTTCTAATTTTATTCATTTATTTCATAAATACTGTTGAGCTTATTTAAGTGTATGGCCTATCACTGTTGCAGAAGACAGAAAACACCTCTGTGCAATGGGCCATAGAGATAGACTAATATGACAAACAAGTATTTGTGAATTATTCCATGAACTCATTGAAATTGTGCACAATGTGAGAAGTATGCACGGTGTTCTGACGGTGCTCTAAAGAGAATGCTGTGATATGATGGCAGTGAACCATCAGTCATTTCCAGGTAACTGGCATTCACATTTATTTTAGCAGAGACTTCAAGGCCTGGAGTTATGCTAAAATTTTATTTATACGTTTGGCATCTTCAGCGGTCCATTTCTTGTCTAGGAAAGTTTTTAGACGCAAGAATTAGCCAGTATTTTATAGTTTAGTTTCCTAATTATTTAAGCTTTTTTTAAAAAACAATATTTGGAATATATATATATATATGTATATACACATATATATATGTTGTCCTTGCACAGCAATAACACAAACTTGAAGTCTTCATAATTATATTTTTGGATTTCTATAATAAAATATTAATTTCATTAACTGAAGCATACCCCATTATGATAGAGTAACCTCCCCACACATGTACAATGAAGTATTTTTCAATACATGTCTGCCATAAAAATCTCTCAGAGCATAAAAGACTAGTTTCTAGTAGCCTGTATTAGTTACTTTCTCGTCACTCCAATAAAATACCTGACACCCGCAACTCAAAAGAAAAGAGCTTTATTTTGGCTCACGGTTTCAGTCTTCACA
>RJWM01029273.1:0-24606 GCA_004363535.1 Dasyprocta punctata
TCATGGAAGTATCTTGTTTCTCCATTGATTTTAAAAGATAATTTTGCAGGGTACATTAATCTGGGTTGGAAGTTATTTTCCTTCAGGGCTTGAAATATTTCACTCCAAGCTCTTCTTGACCTGATGATTTGTGTTGAGAAGTCTGTCGTGATTCTGATGGGCCTTCCTTTGTAGGTAATCTGTCTCTTTTCTCTAATAGTTTTTAATATCATGTTTTTGTGTTGAATTTCTGAAATCTTGATTATTATATGTCTGGGTGTAGGCCTGCTTTGGTCAAGTTTAGCTGGAGTTCTATATGCTTCAGTTATCTGAAAGTCTCTTCCTGTTCCCATGCTTGGAAAGTTTTCTGAGATTATTTCTGTAAATAGTCTTTTAATTTGATTTGTATTGACCCCTGCTTTTTCACTCACACCTTTTATTCATAAGTTATGTTTCCTTGGGTTGTCTTGCAGCGATTGCACTGCCACTTCCAGATTTCTGAGAAAGTCCCTTCTTTCTCTCTCCCAAGTTTCCATTCTTTCTTCCAGATGCGAAAGTCTTTCTTTAGTCTGTTTCAGGTGGTTCTGCCAACTTTTATTGGAGTCTTTGATATCTTGGTAGTCTCTCTGAATCTGATTAATGCATTCTAGGTCTTTATTTGTTTCATTCTCAGTTTCCTTTGAGTTTCCATCCTCCACCTTTCTGGCTACGTTTCCTTTAGAGGTGCTTAGGGCTTCCGCTATTATGTATTTCATTTCAATTCTCAGTTGGGCTAACAGTGCTGCTTTAATTTCTTTCATAGCTTCATGGAGTTGTCTCCCCACTTCAGTTGTCATCTCCTCGAGAGTTTAATTTTTGGACTCCCGACCATTTCAGCGTTAGCGTCCCCAGAATTGGTTCTGCTTGTATTGGAGTCCAGAGAGCACCCTCTACCTTTCCGTCTTGGCATTTTCCTGGGCTCGCCAGTGAGGCCATGTTGGTCCACTGCCTCTCCCAAGCCTGTTTCTGCTCCGCGGATGTCTGGTGCAGTGGGAGAGAGGACAGGGCCGCTGCCTGGTAACCTGTACCGGGCCATCTGCCAAACTTCCCCTATCACCCCCAGGGTACCCGTGCCGTTTCCACCATGACCTTCCAGGAACCATGCCTAATTAAGTACAGTTCCAGTCTCAAGATGGATGCCTGTCCCTTGCTCTCCCTTGGGGGTGGGTGACTGGGGGCCACCAGGTTCACTTACTCGCCTGCTCATGACCACCTCGCTCCACAGTCAACCACCACCTCTGCCATCCTGCTGCACCGTAGCAATTCCACCGTGTATCACCAGCACCCTGATTGTACCTTCTTGGTTTGGGTTGCAGAGCTAATTGGATTCGGCTCGGTCAGAGGTGCTGCTGGTCTCCGCCTTTGTTTATTTCATTTTTTTACTCTTTCTGTGGGCTACAGTTCTCGTTTTAGATTCTTCTTGGATTCAGAGGACCCATCTCCCTCTTTTTTTCTTCTCTCTGTTATTATATTAGTTTATATTCCAGCATTTGGATGGTATATTCAGGGAGCCTCCCTGTCATGGTGTTATCTGGGCGGCCATCTTGGAGTAAGTCTCTAGGTGTACATTTTGAGTAATAAAAATAAGAAAAATCTCTGGATAACAACATACAAATCCTCAGAATTCAGTCACACCAGAAGATTGGGAGTCTGAGGCAGGAGAATCACAAATTCAAGTTCTGCCTGATCAATCTAGTGAGACTCTGTGTCAAAATAAGTAAAAAGGACTGTAGTTTGGTACTAGAGCACCCCTGAGTGCATTCTCTAGTGCTGCAAGAAGAGGAAAAACTGTAGATTTTTAAATTTATTAAGTTTTTTCATTAATGTAAGTATGTGAGTGAACCTGTTTTGAATAGAGAGCTATTAGATCAGAACGGGGAACTGTTTCACTCATGAGTGCCTAAAATGTATCAGTCACTGTGCTAGAGACAGAAAGTAGAAATAAAAATATAAAAAAATCTTTCCCTTAAAAACTGTCATACATGAAAGGAAAACTTAATAAGCTGACTTCATTAAAACTAGAAATTGTGAAAGACAATGTCAAGAAAATAAGGCAAGCTATCAGCTAGGAGATAATAATTGCAAAGACACATCTGAAAAAGGACTATTATCAAATATATAGAGAATTCTTAAAACTCAACAACAAGAAAATAAACATCCCAATCTAGAAATAGAAAAAGACCTGACACCTTATTCAAAAGGATGCCCGATGACAATAAAGCACAAGAAAATATCTTCTATTTCATGTGTCATTAGGAAAATGCAGATTAAATCAATGACTTACTACTATAAACCTGTTAAACTAGCCAAAATTCACAGTACTGACAATGCAAAATGCTCCTGAAGCCATTGGTGTTGCAGGAGGTCTTGTTTATTGTTGGTGGGAATGCAATGTAGTGAGCCGCTTTGCTTTTTTGTTGTTGTTGTTTTTTGTTTTGTTTTGTTTTGTTTTTTTGAGGTAGGGTTTCACAATGCAGTTCAGGCTGGCCTTGAACTCACAGTGATCCTCCTGCCTCAGCCTCCTGCGCACAAAAGGAGAGCCACCACTGTGCACAGCAGGAGAGCCACTTCGGAAGACCACTAGTTTCTTACAAACCGCGTACTCTTGACATACAATACAGCAATCATGTTCCTTGGTATTTATTTCAATGAAATGAAAATTGTTGTTTAGAAAAAAAGCCTGCACATGAATGTTTAGAGTAGTTTTATTCAAAATAGTGAGAACTTTAATACAATCAAGACATCCTTCAGTAGTTAAAAGGATAAACCGTGGTGTACATCTAGATTATAAAATATTAGTATGAAATGAGCTATCAAGCAATGAGAAAACATGGAGGAACCTAAAATACATATTATTACATGAAAGAATCCAATCTGAAAAGGCTACGTATTGCATTATTCCACTTGTATAACATCCTGAAATATGCAAAACTATGAAGACATTTTTTAAAAAATCAGTGGTTTCCAGGGGGTAAGTGGAGGCAGAGACAGATAGTTGGAGCACAGGTGATTTCTAGGCAATGAAGTTACTCTGTATGACAAAGCAGTGATAATCCATGGAATGACATGTTTCTCCAAATCCATAAAATGCACAAGAGCCGCAGACTCTGTCATAAACCAGTGGATTTTGGATGACTTTTTGTTAATATAGGTCCATTCACTAAAACAAAGGCACCTCTATGTTATAGGATGTTGATAGCGGAGAAGGTTGTTCTTGTGTGGGGTGAGAGGGCGTAATGGCAACATTTTGTACTTTCCACTCAATTTTCCTGTGAATCTAAACTGCTCTAAGATGTCTTTAAAAACTCTGTTTTTAAAGGAATAAAGGAATAAAAGGAATAAAGATAGGAAAGGAAGAAGTTAAACTAGCATTATTTACAGATGACATGATACTCTATCTAGAAGATCCCAAAAATTCCACCAAGGCTTCTAGATTTAATAAACAGATTTAGCAGTGTAGCTGGTTACAAAGTCAATACTCAAAAATCAATAGCGTTTTTGTACATGAATAACAATCTCACTGAGAGAGAAATTAGGGAAAAAATACCTTTTACAATAGCATCCAAAAAAATGAAATATTTAGGAATCAATCTAAAAAAAGATACAAAAGACCTCTATACTGAAAACTATAGTACTCTGAAAAAAGAGACTGAAGAGGATATTAGAAGATGGAGAGATATCCCATGCTCTGAGGTAGGAAGAATCAATATAGTCAAAATGGCCACACTTCTAAAACTGTTATACAGATTCAATGCAATCCCAATCAAAATACCAGTAACGTATCTTACAGAATTAGAGAAAACAATCCTAAAATTCATCTGGAACAAGAAGAGACCTAGAATAGCAAAGGCCATCCTGGGCGACAAAGACAAGACAGGTGGCATCACAATTCCTGACCTGAAATTATGCTATAAAGCTTTTGTGATAAAAACAGTGTGATACTGGCAAAAAAAAAATAGACCTGAGTATCAATGGAATAGATTAGAAGACCGAGAAACAGCTCCAGACACACTAAGCTACCTTATCTTTGACAAAGGTGCCAAACACATTCACTGGAAGAAAGATACCCTTTTTAATAAATGGTGTTGGAAAAACTGGCTTTTCACATGCCAAAGATTAAGATTGGACCCATATCTTTCACCATGTACTAAGTTAAAATCTAAATGGATTAAAGATCTCAACATTAAAACAGAAACATTAAATCTACTGGAAGATAGAGTAAGTAAAACTCTTGAAGACATTGGTGTAGGCAAAAACTTTATGAATAAAAGCCAGACTGCACAGGAACTATCACAAAGAATCAACAAATGGGATCTCATCCTACTGAAAAGATTTTGCACAGCAAGAGAAACCACCACAGTCTGGGAGAAAATGTTTGCCAGCTGTTCCTCAGATAAAAGATTAATATTGAAAACATATCAAGAACTTCAAAAAATCAGTCCTCCAAGATGTAGAGACCCAATCCAAAAATGGGCATCTGAGATGAACACACACTTCTCACTTGAAGATGTACAAGCAGCAAATAAGTACATGAAAAAATGTTCAACAGCACTAGCCATTCAAGAAATGCAAAGGAAAGTAATACTGAGATTCCACCTCACCCCAGAAAGAATGGCTTATATTAAGAAGTCAATCAATAACAAATGGTGGAGGGGCTGCGGACAAAAAGGAACCTTCTCCACTGTTGGTGGGAATGCAGACTGGTACAACCACTGTGGAAGTCAGTGCGGAGATTCCTCAAAAACTAGGATTGGAGGTCCCATTTGACCCAGCTATTCTGCTTCTGGGTATCTTCCCAAAAGAATTAAAAACATCCTACCACAATGATATATGTGCACCTATGTTTATAACTGCCCAGTTCATAATAGCTAGACCTTGGAAACAGCCTAAATGCCCCTCAACTGAGGAATGGACAAAAAATATGTGGTAATTCTATATAATGGAATACTGCTCAACTATAAAGAATGATAAACTGGACATTTTCACTCTTAAATGGATGAAATATACTTCTTAGTGAACTAAATAAGTCACACATATGTAACCATCACATTGTTGCACTTGTGTGATGAACTGAAATAAAATCTATGTATCTAAAAAATTAGTTAAGACAGTTAAGGAAAAGAATTTTGAGTGAAAAGTAGTTTTCACAGGGTCATCTTCAGATTTCATTTTTAATGCAAAATATTTATTTGAAAATAATAGAGCAATCATAACAAAATGATCGTCATATAACTGGTTTCTCTTGATTCATTAAGGCAAAAGTTTTGTGCTAATAATTTTCTGGACAATGTTTCATGTCTACATCTTTTACCCTAAACAGTTGCCATGAATACAACAATATGCAATGTGCTGATTATTGTTACTCTCCTATTGGCTGGTTGTGAGATTGTTTTGCTTTGGTTTCTTACTTTTTTTTTTGTTTAAAATTTAAAAATATATACACAAAAATAAATAAAATAAAATAAATAAATAAAAACTCTTGCTACCAAGAAATACAGACAAGCAAGCAAACAGTGAACTATGGGATGTCAAATGTTATATAGCAGACATCTCTACATAGGATGATAGCAGAGACACAGAGAAGGGCAAGAGGATGCCCACACTGCTGAGAAGAAAGGTGTGTCACAGGGGCTAATCTTTGCATATCTTCCAAGTTCATGGTAGAAAAAGCCCTCATACAAATTCCAGGCTGGCATATAGTAAGGGGAGAAAAAAATAGTCAAAGTCCTCTTAAAAGAGGCAAGAACCTGACAAGAAAGGAAGTTTAAGTATTAAAAAGGATGGAGTGGTGCGAGGAAGCCTAAAGATGTACCTCACTAAAACCAAGGAGCATGGCATCCAAAACCTTTTGCATTCTGAGTATTTTCGATGGAGAGGTTCATTCAAGATTTCATAAGAAGGGACACAGTGCCAAAGTACTGAAGAGCACAGCCTTTTTACTGACTCCAAACACAAAGAAGTTTAGATTCTCAATCAGTAGGCTGTGATCAGAGGTTCTCATAGGTCATTTTCATGACAGACTTGTGATTGAATTCTGTTACTGAGTCACCACATTGTTTATCTGACACGAGTTTTAAGAAAATGCTCAAAGACATCTTAAAAGTCTGCATCAATATCTATTTGCTTACTTTAATGAATAGTATCAAGTACTCCTTATATTTCTTTATCAAATTAGTGAATTAGTACTCTGCAGCTGAAATAGAACAACTGAGAGGATTTATATACCACATAATTCTTGAAAGTATTTAAAATGGGTTATAAAATCACAGAAAGACACTACATGTAGAAATAAGTAAAGTAACAGTTTAAAAGGTATAAATAAATAAAAGGATGTAATAGAAAACCAGAGATTAAATTAAAAGTGCCTACCATGAAATTCTGTGCTGATAGGCTACAAACACCGCAAATCTTTTTGTAAACAAATTTTTTTAAAAAAGCATTTTGTCATTCACACAATACATAATGTCATTAAGAAAAAAAACAAGCAAACTTTCATGGAAATGCTAAATCTGCAATAAAAACCTACACAAGGGCCAAATTTTTTCAAAGTTTGCTGAAAAATGATAAGCTCAAGGAGTTCAATGCATTCAAAGAATAAGAAAAGAGCAATTCACACCAACTGTGTCATAATCAAAAGACTCAAGCCAGTGACAAAGAAAAATCTTAAAAGCAGTGAGAATAATTACATATTACATGCAGAAGATGATGACAAGGGATTTCTCTTCAGAAATAATAGACAGAGAGCATATAGATTGTCAGAGTTAACTGAGTCAACTTGAGTAAAGAACAGCCTACTAAACTGGTTCAGCATAACTCTGGGTGTGGCTGAGGGGATTTATTGAAAAGAGACGATCCACCCTAGGAGGCTTGTAGCATGAAAGGTATAAAAGTGAAGCAAAGAAGAGAGGTTTACTTCTCTTTCATTGGAGGGGCTCCAGTCTTCAAGAAAATTTCACCTTGGACATCGTTTCCTGGCTTCCAGCACAGACCCTTCAACTTCCTGATATGGACCCATGCAAGACATTCCAGTGAGCTCCAGGCTTTCAACTGCATCCTTCAGATCCCCCGTGCACAGATAGACCTTCTACAAATTTCCACACCAGACACTGATCACAGATGCATGTGTATTCATGCATGCAAAATAACTGTTTAAAGGAAGGGTCATAAAGAGAATTAAGATGAATTACACACATATACTAACTTCCCCACAATGAATGTAATCATTATGTACTGCAAACATGTACTATTAAAATTTTTAAAATATCTTTAAAAGGTCATTGATTGTTTAGGCAAAAAAATTAACAGTATGTAGGATTTACACATATAAGTGAATTGTTTGGTAGCAAATGAAGTATATTGCATAACAATAACTTAGGCTAGGAAGGAAGAAATGGAAGCACCATTATGAAGTTAAGTGGTATGTCAATTGAAAGTAAACTGTGATGAGTTTAAAAAGTATACTCTAAATCCAAAAGCAACATATAAAAGAAGGTGGAAAAAGAGGGAGAGAGAAAAAAATAACAGATGACCTAGAAATTGAATAATAAGACAGTAGATTTAAATCCAACAATATCAACAATTGTATTAAATATAAATAATTTAAGCATCTTAATTAAAAAACAGAGATTACCATCTTAAATAAATATGCAAGCCTCAACTATATGGTGTCTTTAAGAAAATATTTTAAAATATAAAGACACAACTAAATTAAACGTAAACAAATGTTTTAAATATCATGTTAATACAGATCAAAAGAACAATGGAATGATTATATTGCTATCAGAAAAATAAATTTCAGAGCAAAAAGTATTAACAGGACTAAAGAAGGTTATTTCATATAGATAGGGGTAAAAGAGCATATAAGAATCTTAAATATTTCTATACCTAAGAATAGAGCTCCAAAACACATGAAGCAAAATTCATAGACCCATTAGAAGAGATAAACAAGTCATTTTGCCACTTTCAATAAAAAAATGACAAAACAACTTGGTACAAAGACAAAGACATAAAAGACTTGAACAACACTGTCAAACTTGACCCATTTTGACATTTATAAAGCACTCTACCCAACAACAGCAGAATATGCCTTTTTTTCAAGTTTGCATAGATTTTGTACCAAAGAGACCATCTTCTAGGTTCAAGAGAGCTACATTTTCGTGCATATTAAAGCAATTATTTGTCAGTGCTGCTTGGGACACAAAGTGAGGTAAAGAAACGGCAAAACAATATGAAAGGATATCAGAGGTTACAGCCTGATTTATAGAAAATAGGGTGGGGACCTTTTAAAGGCAGAGAAATCTAATAGCCCATTTTAAATTATGTTGTTTTGTTAATTCCCACTCCCTTTACTGTATAACCCTAGGTCTCACACACAGACAGCTGCTTCTGGTGAGCACAGATAAGGAAAACACAAAATAAATGGTCCCACATTGGACTTAAAGCCATGGCAGAGATAAAGGAGCAGCTTCAAAACTTAGAGTAATGAAAGTTCAACAAAAGCAGGAAACTGGAGTCAGAGGTAATTAGCACAAATATATCTTCAAAAATCCTGATGACATTGTTCTTGCTATAAAATACTGTGGCAGGGTTTGAATTGACCTTATCCTGATATTTGGAGCAAGGTTACCCCTGGGAACATCTGTATTACATTTTTTTCTCCTGTAGTAGACACAAGAGTAGCAGAATAGATTTATGACTCTGTTGCTATAAATGATATCATACCCCTACAAATAGGGGTACAAATAGTGGCTACAAATAGTTTTTAAATAAATTTTCCATTACATACCTAACACCTCACTTAGTTTAAGCAAGTTATCTCAAAAGGCATAGAAACAAGTGAATACAAACAGTAAAACAAAAATAAAGAAAAGAGGGAGAGAGGGAGGGAGAGAGGGAGCAAGAGGAGGGAGAGAGAGACAGAAACAGAGGCAGAGACACAGAAAGAGAGAAAAGAAGAGGGAGAAGGAGGAAGAGCAGGGTGGAGGGAGAAAGGAGACAAGAAGAAAGTAAGCTAGGATTTCTCCAGAATGGAAGATCTGACTAATAAACGAGAACTTAATCTCAGCATTAACTGGGCTAAACTCCAACTACTCATGTGTCTCTGCCACTACATTTTTTTAAACAGTTTTCAAGCGAAAACATACAGGGATAGGGAAATTCAAATCAAATCTTCTTTTTTGTTGTTCATACAGGCTCAGGATGAAATAAAACATGAGTTTTCTACTAGTCATAGCAATTTCCAACTTTCTTTCAAAGTATCTTGTCCATGGAGGGAAGGCACAGAAGCTTACCTAAGGCAGTTCTCGAAGTGTGACAAAATTCTCTGAATTTGTAAATTTTGAGATATGGAATCTTAGTCTCCTCCACATTGGAAAGTACCCTGTTCTTTCTGCTCAGACCACAGGACTGACACGCAGGGGGCATCACCTGCAGTCGGCAACTGCAGCGGGACAGAGGTAAGATAAAACTCAGGTCCCAGGGCAGGAAGCATCTGCAGCAGTCTAAAGCCAGTATGTCATGCTACTGTCATCTTTCTAACTGTTGCATTCTCAAAATATTATTTTAAAAGGTTTTAGAATTTTCAAAATGAGAAATTTGGTGTCTTTAGTACCTGGCATAGTGCTACCTAGCTAATAGGGTGCTGTACTTAGTGGCCGTACATTGAATTGTGGTAAATTCAAGAAGATAAACAAGCCGGGCGTAGTGGCGCACAGTTTTAATCCCAGCACTCCGGAGGTTGAGGTAGGAGGAGCGTTGTGAGCTCGAGGCCGGCTTGGGCTACAACGCGAACGCACGGCCGGCCTGAGCTACACAGTGTGACCCTGCCTCAAAAAACCAGGGCCGGGAGTTTGGCTCAGTGACTTAAGCGGCTGTCTGGCCGGCATGAAGTTATAAATTCAAGCCCCGGTGCCGCAAAAAAAAAAAAAAAAAAAAAAAAAAAAAGATAAACAAGCCTAGAATAGAAAAAATAATTATGATCATGCCGAAGGTAGGAGCTTCAGCTACCAAGTGACAGTGAATCAGGTGTCCCTCTGAGAGATGAAGGTGTGACTTTCCAGCAGTCTAAGCGAGGTAACCCCTTAAACTGAAGCAACATGTGACCAAAAGAATAGTTAATGTTGTGGATATTTAGAGTAATCATATATAGGACTTTTTTCCTTTTATTTAAACACAGTACGTTATAAAAATAAAATTATAGACCAAGGTACAAAGTAAGGAAAAATTTAAAAAATGATCTCTTTCCTCTTTTGACCTTCCTTTTAATAGCACCGAACTCCTTTTGTGCTGTTTTGCTGACTCTACCACCTCCCACACCTCTGCACTCTTCAGAATAAGTTAGCTTTCGAGTAACCAGCACCCAATTAATGGTAAGTTCTTCTCTTAGAAGATAACAATTTGGAGAGAAACAGAGAAGATAACAATTTGGGGAAAAAGAGAGAAAATAACAGTTGGATAAACACATTCTTAGCAAGATGTTTGACTGTCAAGCATTTTCCATGTTACACTTCTCCAGCATATTTGCATTTGCACTGGTAGAAAGCACGTTTTAAACTCACAAGAATATACAATGATGGGATCATTTAAGGAGCCAAAAACCCTGAGTATAAAAAAAGAAGGAAAAATTAAGGCTGTGTAGTAACATTGTAATCCAGCATTGAAAGAATCATCTGTTTTCATCCAAACTATAGGGAAGTAAGAGTGGTGTTCTTTTCACTGCCCTCCACCCATTTCATCTAGAAGTGTTTGCAGTAGAATAACAAAGGATGCATTAAATATCTAATAAGAACACATTAGAACTTAATTTCACCATTAAGAAAACTGCATAACCTTGCCTATGTGTGTTTCTTGTTTAGACATTAACAGAAAATGTAAATGATAATGTCTTACAAAACAAGTGCAACAGAGATGACAGAAAATTCTCAATTTCTCATTTGTCTTTGACCCTGGCTCCTTTTACTCTCTCCAGTCAACCACAAATTTTTTCTCTCCCGTTTTTTTTTTTTTTTTTTTGCTACCTCACCGACTTCTGAACCATGACTAAAAAACAAACCACAAGGCTTGCACAAACACCACTCTGAAAGTATTCTCTGGCAGTTATCAAATGAGATTGCAGCAACAATCCTGAGCCACAGGCATGAAAACTCAAACAATCTCCAACTGAAAGTTTCATAGCAATTAAAGACAAAAAGCACTATGCTAGCCAAACCTCAATGTATATACTCCTCTCCCTTACCATATAAAATGTCAACCCTGTTTCAACTCCATGTTATCTGATATTTAGGTTTTTCCTGCTGTGCATGGGGTGAATAACATCTTTAAGATTTATTTGAGTTAATGTATTTTCTTTGCATAGTCTTATTGCAAATGTTAATATTCAACTATAAGCATCTGTCAATTGAGTAACACAGTTAAATATACATACATATACTGTATCAGTTGGTTTTTCTGTTACTATAACAAAATACCTGAGGTCAGGCCCTTTAAAATAAAAAGAGTTAGCTCATAGTGTTGGAGGTTCACAATCATAGTGCCAGTGTCTATTCATCCTCTGGTTAAAGCTCTCTGGGCTGCTTTGCAATGTGGTAATTGATGTCATGACCAGAGCACATGAAACAGGGACAGATCACATGGCGAGACAGGACACCAGAAAAATTAAGGGTCTTTTATAACAAACTTTGACACAGAAGCCATCTGGGTACCCGTGATCATTATATCAGTGGTGACCTAATCACCTGCCAGTAGGCTGCACCTCTCTACCTCTCACATCACCACACTGTTGACCAAGAACATGAACCCTTAAGGAATACATTCAAACCATCTCCAAACCATGACACATATACATGAGTGTGTCTAGAGGTACGCATATATATATATATATATATATATATATATATATATATATATATATGATTATTGCAGGTTTTACCAAGGGCATCTTCTACTTCATTTCTGATTGGAGTCAGGATGTCAGGTTTTGCTGCAGAGGAGTCTTAAGGTTGTGTGTCTATTCTGGAGCAGGTTAGTAGATAAATTTCTTCCTTACTTTCTATCTTACATTTGGTTAGTATTTCCCCCATTTCCTTACCTTTGCAGTTTCAGATTCAAACATTTTCTCTGAAAAAGACAAAAAGCAATTAGCTAATCTGGGCATGTAGCTCAGTGTTAGAGCACTTGCCCAGGATGTGTGCAGCCCCAATCCAACTGCAAAGCCAGGTATACAGTGCTAAAAAGTAACTTGCCAAGAATTCATTATGAAAATTATGCAAGCTTTCTTTTGCTGTGACAAAATACCTGGGATATTAAACAATTTTAAGAAGAAAAGATTTATTTTGGCTCATGGTTTCAGTCCTGACTGTGTTGTTTTGGGCCTGTGCTGAGACAGCAAGTGATGGAAAAAGGGCACAGCAGAGGAAGGCTGCTCACTTATGGGTGGTCAGAAGACAGAGAGAAAAAGAGAGGAAAAAAGACAGAGAGAGAGAGAGAGAGAGGAAAAGGAAGAGGAAAAAGAAGAAGAGGAAGAGGAGGAAGAACCTGAGGCTCACTAAATCCTTTAAGAGCATGTCCCCAGTGACCTACTTTCTCCAACTAACCGCCTGCTCTGTCATCAGTAGGGGTCAAAGCCTTTCCAGTAAATGACCTTTAAACGACCTTTAGTAATGATCTAGTAAAGGAGACATTTAAGTTCCTAAGCATAAAAATCATTTGTTAACCACTTGAAGACATTAGAGACTTGTAAAGCTGTTTAAAGAAAGCAAATATCAGCCGGGCGTGGTGGCACATGCCTTTAATCCCAGCACTCAGGAGGCTGAGGTAGGAGGAGCATTGTGAATTTGAGGCCGGGTTGGGCTATAATGTGAGCACAAGGCCGACCTGAACTACATAGTGCGACCCCGTCTCAAAGAACAAGGGCCAGTGAGTTTGGCTCAGTGGCTTAAGCACCTGTCTGGCAGGTGTGAGGTTGTGAGTTCAATCCCTGGTGCCACAAAAAAAATAAATAAATAAAGAGAGCAAATATCAATTCACTTATTAGAGAGCTAAGAACTTTTGTCAAAGTTACACGTATGACATAATTTTTTTCAGGTTTATTGAAGTATAATTGATGAAATTATATGTCTAACTTAAATGATGTGATTTTATGTAAATATACATTATGAAATTTGCACAGTTAAGTAAATTAACACATCCATCACCTCATGTGTATGTGGTGAAACTTTAAAATCTATTCTTATTAAATTTAAGTATACTATTAAATATAGTCTTCACATTATACTTTATATCCCCAGAACTTATACCTTCTATAACCGTTTCTATGCTTTGATCAAATAACATAATTTTTTGTTTGTTAAAGCTTCCTACTTTATATAAATACATTCGTAGATCCTTGAGCATTGAAAAGGAGACTTTGAAAGTCATCACTTATTTATGCAGTGAGATTTCCCATATACTACATATAATCAAATCTGCTTTACAGTTTACAGAACATACTCATATGCAGACTTTCTGGTTTGAGTGTGAACGTATGGACACAGAGGTATCCAGTCTCTCCTTAAATATAATTCAATCATAGCCTCATTTCTTCAGGGCAGTTTTCATTCTGTTAATGCTGGAAATTCTAAGATATCATACCAGCCGGTGAGTGCAAATGTAGCTATTTGATATTGGTAGCTGAATCTCAATGGCTGAAGTTTCTTATCTACATAACTGCAAATCCAATTTTCATCAAAAATTTCTAAGACTATTCAGAAGTGTCTGTGTACCCATGGTTCTTGCTCATCACTGTAACCAGCCATGCCAAGATGTTTCAATAAAACTCCAGACATTTCAATTTACTTCTACATCAAACTCTCTCCTGTCTGAGTTTCCATTTGAACTGTTTTGTCTTCCTGGAATCTCAGTCTTGAAATATGTATCTCCATTGTATATTAGTCACAGTTTCTGAGAGCCCTTGGCAAGGTTGCTGGGGCCCAGAATCATTCAGCACATGGTTCTTCCAATTCATACACACATTCACTTTCTTATGAGGTCAAAAAGCACTCATCTGGAGTGGCTAGGTCAAGGTAAGACAAAAGCTTAACCACCGCCAGATAACTGGAGCTATCATTGCCTTTCAGCCCACAGACTGTCACTGGGTATGGGGTACCCTTTACAATCTCAGGTTTACTTTGGCTTTTCCTGCAATCTAACTGCAACAGTTTCTCCAATCTACAATGCTTTATAAAATGGATTTGAAACTGAATTTTGCACAGCTAATGTATCATCCCTATTCATATCAGTCTCTATCTACTAGGCAAAAAAATTCCTAAATTTTGAAAGTCATTACTCATGCATATGCTAAGATTATGTAGTAAGCATATATCAGTAAACAATTGAATATTCAGGAGAAGGATTGCTAAAGAGTGGTGGCGGCTTACTCACCAGTATCTCCACTTCCTACAAGGAAGGGCTTTTCTTTCTTTCTTTTTTCCTTTTTTTTTACTTTCCTTCTTCCTTTTTTTTTTTGGTTTTTTTTTTTGGTTTTTTTTGTTTGTTTGTTTGTTTGTTTTGTTTTGTTTTGTTTCTTCTAAGGAAAAAAATTTGTATCATCATCTTCCACCCTTTCATTCAATTTTTACGTCTAGAGAAAATTTCTTTTTCATGAAAATAGAGATCCCTGTGACCATCTGTTCCTTTCCGGTTGAATATGCCAATTCCTTTGCAACTGTCTTAGAAAACTGAGACAGCCCCTATCGGGCTGGCCACTCCACAGCATCAACCCGATTTGCTGGCATGTTTCATAAAATTCAATTACTTCAGCTCCAGTCTTAATTCAGCAGGGTACAGTTGGGCATGTCCTTTCCTTCTATCAAAAAATTCTAATCCTGAGCTACTCCTTTTATAGTAAATAAATTCAACTTCACCCCAATCAGACCACATCACACTACCTGTTCTAGTTAAGCTCTTCTTTGACCTTCATGCTGCTGGACCATGATCAATCTTAACACTCATCTGTTCAGAGGCTCACTGGCTCTAAACATTAACAACTACCTCAATTTTAACATGCCCGCACCTGAAACTCTCTTATTCCCTCTGTAATATGGCCCACTCCCACTTTTCCTCACCAAAGTACCTCATTTATTGTTAGTATCTTCCTTTCAGTCTCTCAGGCAAAAATAATTAATTGAAACAAAAACTTGATATTTAACCTTGAATGCTTTTATCACATTGCCATATAATTCATCAGCAAATGCAGTCAACTTTTCTTTCAAAAATAATCCAAGATTTCTGTTCACAAATGTAACACCTGTCTCCAATATTGCCCCAATTCATACCACTGCCATCTCATGCCTTGCTTAGTTCAGTAGCCTCCTAACTGGCTTCCTGCTTCAGCCAAAGTGATCCTGGCAAAATGCAAGGCCCCTAGTGACCTTCTTCTGAACCCACCCTGGCATTTTTCAAAGGAAAATCTGGTCTTCACCATTACCCAGCATGCCCCACAATTTCTACCCTCTCTGCTTCCTTCATCTGCTCTAGTTACATTGATTTCCATGCCCTTGGATGCTACAATGCTCTTCCACAGACACCCCTATATGTTTCTTTCTCATCTGCTTCACTAAAAAGTATTTCCATGAATCATCAAGCACATCTATTTTCTGTTACCATCAAAATGTTTCAACATTTCAAGGTGATAAAAATTTTTTAAACTCTTTTTTCTAAGAATTCTAATTATAGAATAAAAATACTCAAAAATGTTTGACTTCTATCTTTTTTTCTTGTGATGACATTATAATTCCTCTGGTCTAAAGTTTTATGGCACTTCTTTTGTAAAGAGTGATGATGTGATTGCCCAAGATTCCCTTGTCAGAAACCCACCCTGTAAAGCTGTACTCTACTGGCTGCCTACAGCTTCCACTACTAGGCATTTATGCATGCTAGCCCCTCCTCCCTGATCACCAGTGTCAGAGTACCTGCCTCAGCATGGCTGATATTTCCCATGTATTCTATTGCCAGATAAGATGCCACCTCTTCCATGAAATTCTCACAAAGTTACCTATTCTTCTGAGGACCCAAAATCTTTGATCTGTATTTCATCTTAGTGTATTTGTCTGTATACGTCATCTTTTTACCTGACTTATGTCCCCTAAATAGAGACTACAAATTTATTCTTAGAGCGTAGAAATACCTCTCACAAAACGAGAATTCATATTCAGGCCTGGCGTTGTGGTACACTTCTGTAATCCTAGCACTAGGGAGGCTGAAGCAGGAAGATTGCTTTGAGTTCAAAGCCAGCCTGGGCTATGAAGTGAGTTTAAGGCCAGACTGAACTGTATAGTGAAACCCTGTCTCAAAAAGACAAAAACAAACAAACAAAAAAAAAAAAAACCTCATTGATTAATTAGATGAAAATAGAATGACTAACAACCAAGTTAAGACATATGCTTTCACTGTCATATTTTTACACCTCATTACTCTTATTAGTTATTCAAATGTGCATCACTGTTATCTTAAATCAATATTAATGACAATAAAATTATAATTACCATCAATTGTTTTGAAGTCATCTAAAATAAGTTTTTATTATTAAAAAACTCAGTACTACTTTCCTCAACTTTTCATGTTCAGGTATGGATGTATTTATGTATGTTTGTCTATGTCAAATTTGTATTTATTTGCATATATATTCCACAATCATCATTGTCTCATCAAAGCAACTCATACATGGACAAAGGTTATATTATCTATGGAGGTTTGTATGTGCTTGTGTTTGCACAAACATCACATAACTTTTCAAGTGAGCTATTGAACAATGGGAGTAACTAATATAAAAGCCCTTGGCATTTCTAGGAACTAGAATACTTTGAAGTATTTCAGCAAGAACATATTGACCTCTTTGGGGAAAAGGATTACATGCAGCAATCAGACATGACTATCTAATGTTGAAGATCAAAGGGTATTGACTGAAATCTGCAGTTGCCATAGCTACTGAGCCTGTGAATTTACAAGAGTTCTCTTATTACAAGAACAAGATTTATAGTTAAGACCTCCTTTATTGACAAGAGGGGTTATCTGTTCACTAAATCTGGGAGTTTACTGGAATGATTTTCAACCCACATTGTTTTGCTAAATTGAATCTGATTCAGTAAAATTAAAATATGATGTTCTCAAGACACACATTTATAATTTACTCTAACTCTATCAATTTTTTTAGGATGTGCAAAATGTCTTAAGAGTAAGTCTGGTCTTAGAGGATGAGACATTTATAATGTATTTTTAAATTGGGAAGATTTTCAGTTGAAGGAAACTCCTGAAACATTCAGCATTGTGGTTGACAAAGCAGGACTGAGCCAGTAGGTCTCAAATCACCTCCCAGGAAATATCTTAATACCTTTTCCCTGATGATACAAAATGGATTTCAGAAGCAGGTTTTGAATCCCAAAATCTCAATCATCAAAGCATGCCTGGTTATCTAAAGCTACTTTTTGAAACCTTCCTTCAAATACGGATTTTAAAGCATAATCCTACCTTTCACTGCCTTACCTACAACTGATCTAGTTCTAAATTTTTTATAGTCAAGCAAGTTCACCATGCACTAGTTATCCACTTACCTGAATCCAGTGAAACAGAACACACTCACAGCACCAGGCTATGTAAAGCCCATTTGTTATTTACACATAGGCAGTAAGGGACAAAAGTAGCCTAGGATCCACTGTGAGATGCCCCCTAAAGCTCAGGAAAAGCAACCTTGGGTAGATGTGGTACCCTACTTGCTCCACCATTGAGTGACTCCAAAAGGAACCCTACCTAGGGTTATATTCTCTGGGGCCAGTGTGAATCCCACATTGCTAAAGCTTTGAAGGATATCTTGCTTCCAGAAGAGAGAAGGGAAATGCCCCAGCAGTCCCAGGTCCTTCCTTCTTACCTCAAGTATCACGTTCTCTAGAGAACAACAGAAAGGTAGCTGTTTCTGATAGAGCTTCCCTATTTTGATCAGTACAGTCCCAGAACATCACATGGCTATTACTGAGAAATATCACCATTAAAATTTGGTAGGAGAGACTGGACAGGTCCAAAGCCACCTGGAGAACTAAGCTACACTTATAGGCCTATTAGTCCAAAATTCACTTTCTTTATTGATCTAACTCCTGACTAGACATTTGCTTGTGAACCACAACTACTGATGTTTTCTTAACTAAATGGATATGGCTGCCAGAGAAGAGGAAAAAAAAAAAAAGCAGCAAGCATCCACCTTCTTTACACTCAGATCTAAAAAGATGTCATAGGAGTAACAGGATTCTACCTAGTTGTTATTTGCCTTTATATTCATGAATGTCCCCTTCTGTTACTTCCTAGGACCTGAAAAGAAAGAATTTTCTAAATCTGTCCTATTTATTACACCACAAATAAAAAGAAATAAGCTATGAGGAATACCTCACTTTATTCAGCCAGGCCCAATTTGCCCTCAGTGCAGTCTACCAATCACTGAAATACAAGTTCTGAAAAAAAAAAAAAAAAGTTTAGTCTTGAGGCAACCAAACGTGTAGAGATAGGGGAACAATTCTCAAATCTAGCTTCACAAGAATAGAGTTTAGAGGTGGCTATGGGACAAGGAAAGGGTGGTGATAAGCATAGGGAAAGAAGATTAGAAACAATGTATGGTCTGTGCATGAGTAATCAAACTTCACAGCTGCTCATAGGATGTATGTAGGATGCATGTCAGAAAACAACAAGTCTAGTGAGATATTTAGGTGGAGTTCTGGCCCTCTGATATCAAAAGGACACCCATCAGGGCAAATGTCTAAGTGAAAGGGTCAGTAGCTGCAACGTGCATCTCTAAATTCTTGAAAAAGTAATAACCATTGCTTACATTCATATGTCAGTTGTGTTATCTACAGCAAAGCCACTGGGGGACTAATACTTTGTTGCTCCACTAAGTGATTTCTAAAATCAACAGTGAATACAAGAGACTAAAGATGAGTGAAGCATGAGGGTTTATTCAGGTGTTTCCTAGTTTTTACAGGTAGCTACTAGAAAGTTCCAAAGTCTGAGCTCAGCTGCCAGACTGCCTGTGCATAGATTCTTGGTCAAATCACCAAGTCTCAGGTCTCTCAACTATTAGAAATAAATAAGTAAATAAATAAAATTATAAGCTTTTACCTCTTGTTCTTCTCTAAAAGCTAAATGTGATTGACTATTTTAAGTTCTCTCAATCTGAAGTGGTGCACAGAAAATGAGAGCAAGAGAGATAAGGAGGAGGCCTTTAATGTGGAGGACATGGGAGAGCTTTAGGGGCTGGGGGCTGTGGAAGCTCTCAACAAGAACAAAGGGGAGTAGGTACTTCTACCAACTTTGGCTGGGGGGGCAGGAGTTTGGGAGGTTGTCAAAATGTCATATTAACAGCTGATTTGAAGGAGCATCTGCCTGTCTAAAACAGGAAACAGAAAGATTTACTGGGGGATGGGCGTGGAGGATTGGGCATTGTGGAGTCTTGGGATTGGAGAGGGTATGGTGCATGTGCAAAAAGGGAGCAGGAGGTTTATCTCTGGAATGAAAAGGAAAACATGGAGCTTACTCTTGGAGCACTAAGTTGTTTCTCTGGGTCCAGTACCAAGTTCGGGGGATGTCATGTTACAGATAGCTAAACCCCAGGCTAGCAGAATCTATTAAAATGACTAAATGCCAGAAACATCATAAATATGACTGAAACATTATGAATGCCTGAAACATGATAAATAAGCAATAAAGTTAAGCTATTATTTTCAGGTCATCCTATTGTGCTAAGAAGTTTCTCTTTTAAAATGTCAGGAAGAGAAAGAAAAGAAAAAAAATACTTGATTCTCAATACTGTATTTTAAAACTACAAAGAGGTTATCTTCAAATATTTTTACCACTCCATGCTCCACTCTGAACAACCCCAAGAATTTAAGATTTGTTCTCAGAAAATACTGACTTGAAAAATGACACAGTCTTCCAATCTTAATAGAACTACTTCAAAGTAATTAGATGCAGTGAATACTTATCCAAGTTTAGAGTATCAGGACACAATGGAATATTGTATCACAGTTTTTGGCAATGAATTACAATTGAAATTGACTCCAGTTCCCCAACTGGGGGCAGGGGAGCAAGAGTTTTCTGCTTGATTTTAAAGTGTATCTCTGGGATGCTGTCTTCACCCTTAAAACAACAGTAAAATATCTTGGAACTCCAAGAAAATAGCAATGACTATGGTCTCCTTAATAGTAGTGGCCTAAATCCACATGTTCTTAACCAGTTATGAGTATGATTTTATCAAGCATGTTAACTGGAAAGAAAGATCTTTTTGTCTAATGTGAAAGGCATTGCAGTTTTATTTTGTTTCTTTGCTTTTAGCATGTCTCTGAAGGTCAGCAAAGAAGAGATAAAATAATGATATGTAAAATACTGCAGGATATAAGCATCAAATAAAAATCAAGCTGAAAAAGTAGAGCTTGGAAAACATTTAGTTTCCTCAGGCTACATGCATTCACCTAATTGCTCATTCATCCTTACGTCAAAATTCTTTTCTCTTCCTCACGTGATCTGTAGCAAGGCCTTCAGGCAAAGCATTCTAGAACTTGCACCACAATTCCCTTGTGTGTTTTCTCAAGACTTTCTATTTACATTTTTATCTGCACCACTTAGCTCTGCATCAAACCCAAGGAAAAACCAAACTAGAGTCTTTATTCAGAGTATAAGCATTGGAATCAACACATGAAGAAAGTCGCTATTGTGATAAATAGAAGTGGGAGCAAGTATCTTCCTCTAATGAGAATTAATACATTTCTCTGTTGCTTTTATTCTAAGAAAGCTTTGTTGCAATTTGGCAGGATTTAGGGCTGTAGGAAGCTTTTTCCGGTTGGTTCATGAACAATTTTGATTTAGGATAGGATGATAATTGCTGGCCAGAGTATTAAAGCTCACAAGATAATTAAATAGCTCACAGAGAACAAAATGAACTTTGCAAGCTGTATTACTGTCACTGGACAGAATCCAAAGAGGTTCCCAAAGAACCTTGACTCACCCTACTCAGAATAAGTTCACCAAATCCTGTCATAGCAAAAGAATTTTCAGAACTAGTTAGTAAGAAGCACAGAAAAGATTTATTTAGGAAAGAAAAGTACATAATCGGAGTGGAGTTGGGCATTCAGAAAATGAGATGCATTATAGTCTGAAGCTGGCTATATTTATCGGAATTTGGGGTGGAAATCTGTAGAACTTGGCCCATTCATGAGTAACAACGACCACAGGTGGCTATAGCAATGGTCCATCCATAAGAAAAAAGTCCATTGTACAGTAAGGCAAAAATTGTTGATCTAGTCTCAAGTGCAAAAGGATCATCCACAGGTAGAAGGGACTGGCCATGATTAAATATGTTCTTAAGGATGTTTGAAAAAATTTTCAACTGTGTTTGTTCTTGAAGCTGCATTTTTTTAAAAGTACAATTTTGAAATTATTATTTGCTTTATATCATTTCTACCTACATTTTTTTTCTACTTTATTATTCTTTCTTACTCTGTCAGTGGGCTGCAAATTCAGATATTTGCCAATGACTTTATTATGCAGTTGTGATCTAAACAATTTATCTATTAAAATTTAGCTGGAGTTTTCATCTAAAAAACAAAACATTTAAAGAAGTAAACTGTAATGGGTTTCCAAATTGATGGTACTAAAATAGTCTTTTTTTTTTTGGCCAAAACTTGTATCTGTGAGTCTAAATCATGACCAGTGTTGAAGCAGTTAAGGGATCTACAATGACAAAGGACTAGAGCACCCTGGGGCCTTCACTGTTATCAACTAAAAGTATGACCTGCATTCTTCCTTACCCTCACTCTCCCAAAATCTTATCAAGCTCAAAATTTGACTATGTCATTAAAGCTAGAATTCTACTGCTATAGCATCTCCAAGAATAAACTAGATGAGAAAGCAAAATTGTTGCTGAGGGACAGAGGACAAATTCCCCAGTCTTTAACATGTTTCTCCTTAAAAACACTATTTGTGTTATTTTCTGAGGCAGTCAAGTACTTAAAGATACTTTTGCTTGCCAGGTGTGGTGGCGCACGCCTTTAATCCCAGCACTCGGGAGGCTGAGGAAGGAGGAGCGTTGTGAGTTCGAGGCCGGCTTGGGCTACAATGAGAGTGCAAGGCTGGCCTGAGCTACATAGTGCGACCCTGCCCCAAAAAACTAGGGCTGGGAGTTAGGCTCAGTGGCTTAAGTGCCTGTCTGGCAGGCATGAGGCTGTGAGTTCAATTCTCAGTGTCACAAAAAAAAAAAAAAAAAAGATACTTTTGCTAAAACAGTGACTTCACTTTGCCTACAAATCACCAATGAGTAGCCAAAGCAGGAAACAGTTTAGCATCTCTGCCTTCATTTTATATCATTCTCTTTTATCACCATAGCTTTAGGTCAGATCCCTGCTCAGCCCTGCATTGTGGGTATGTATGTGGAAAGGAGGATAAATCATTTATGGAGCGTTTGACAAAAACTGAGAATATAAGGATTATTAGCTCTAAATTCACCTAACCTATCTCATTTTCTTTTAACAGTAAGGGCACCAAAATAAGAGTTTTCAGGGACATTCAACTATGAACTTTTACCCCTTTTAATAGGCTCATAAAATCTCTAATCATTACCCTAAACCTACAGTCATCTGAGATTTCAGCAAATCTTTTGTAAAATTGAGTCAATTTTTTCTCAAATAGAAGCAATTATTACATGGGTGTCAAATTGTCCCTGAAGCCATAAAGATTTCTCTAGGACTGAAAATCCAGGACTGAGATAATGATCAATCATACTCTACAGTCCCTTAAAATTATTTGCCTTTGTCATTTGTTAATGGGTCAGGTTAACTTTTTTGTTGTTGTTTGCAACTGTGCCCACTTCAACTCTTCAAGCTGAACTCACTTTCATGTTTTTTAACTTTTATTTGTTGAAGGTGTTGATGTGATCTCTGTCAAGCTATGCCCTCTTCACCTTATCTTCCCCTCAAGCTAAAGTTCTTCCTAGCTTCTCTTAAGTGCCAATTAAAACTTTTCTCTATAAAGTTGTACAGTTGTCTCAGGCTTAATTCCTATTATCATTGAAGCAAGGGCTCATGCTAGCCAGTTACAGTAGTAGAATGTATTTATGCATTTTCCTGTTAGATTAAAAAGGAATGTGTTTGTAAACCAATGCTGTGTGTAGAAAAACTTAGCAGAACTCATTTTTCCAAGTATTTAAAATATTATTATGAGGTCCCTAAAGTTGTTCTCTAATTCTAATTTTATAATTTCACTTGTTTCTGAATCTTAGTCATATTTGAATTACTTTTCCTCCTTGAAAACAGATCTGAAATTTTATTGAAGAAATTACAATGATCAATAAATGCCCCTGAAACAATTAAGGCAAAAGCATTGAAAGTGAATAATGCTACAAAAAAAACTTTTTAAAATCTCAAATTTTCTAGGGCTTCCAGAAAGATGGTAGAATGATGAGCAGCAGAAAAACAACCTCTCCAATAACTGGAATACAGATGATGGTATATAGCAATCTGGGGAAGAGAAGAAAGAGGGGAGTAGGTCACAGGACCCAGACGGGATCTAAGGTGAAAATTAGAACCCACAGGGAGAATGAAGAGAAGAACCACAATACAGAAGAGGGAAGTGGCAAGTGGCACTTTCTCCCTGAGTTGCAGCTTGTGGAATGAGAGGAGCAGCTCAAACTCACAGAGGTACAGTGACTACTGGCAACTCCAGAGGCCTCCATGGAGAATTTCACTACTGTAACAAAGCAGTGAATGCTGCAGAATGCAGTGGCTGGTGAGTTATTCAGTAGTTTCAGATGTCCTCCAGGTGAGGGTGAGTGGACAGTAATCATTTTATAAAAAGTGCCAACAGAACTCAGAGCAGATGCAGGTTAGCTACACGTAGTTGCTCCAAGTGTCAGGATGAGTCACAACTGAGTTCAAGTCAGCAGGAGGACAGAGAGCTAAGTTGAAGCTGGCAAGAGGCACTCATAGTGTCACAGGGTGAAAAACTCTGATCCCAGCCTCACAACTAGAAATCAGAGGCAGCTTGAACTTCAGCGGCACTAAAGGCCAGATTTGCTGGGACTATCCACCACTGCCATACTTCTACTGCTGGCTTGATGTGATCAACCAACATGGATCTGGGCTCTATTTGCCCCCTCTGTCAAACAGTGACAGCAGGGACCTGCTCTGAAGTGGACATTTTTTTTCTGTGTTTCTTTCCTTCTCTGCTTTTTGAGCTTTGTTTTGTTTTGTTTGACTGTTTACGATAGTTTGTCTCTTTCTCTTGATTGTTTTGTTTTCATAAGAGTAAAAACACTTTCTCTAGTTTTTAATTCTGTTCTTGTTTCTCTTTCTTCCTTTTTCTTTCCCTCTTGTCTTCTTCACCAGTACCCAAAGCTTGTGCAATCTTCCTTTCTCCTCCACCTATGTTTCTCATCCTTTCTCTTTTATTTCTCTGGTTTTTTCCCCTAAGCACTTTTAAATATTCTGCTCTGAGTATAAAATCACCATACTGAGGGCAAATTTATTGTACACAATTTCCTGGTTTGTTTTAGATTTTCTTACATAATTACAAAGCCTGTTTATATGG
>RJWM01029274.1:0-24530 GCA_004363535.1 Dasyprocta punctata
AAAAAAGAAAAAGTTAGTTGCCTCAGATATTTCACTGTAGTAACGCAAAGATGGCTAATATATCCCCAATGTAACTTGGGCTCTGTCTTTATATTCTCTAAATATTTGTTGACTGAATATTTTGAGCTTCGCCTGTAGTCAGTGGTTCCTGGCTGGCTCATCTCTACATGGCTCTCTCCGTGGGTGGAAGGGTCCCTCTGGGTCAGCTTTCCTCCCCCTGGCCCGGCCAACTTCTGGGGCGCAGATGTGGATCACAACTCTTGCTTAAGGTAGGGCCCCCTTTGGTCTTCAAAGTCATTTGGGGTCTTAACCACACACAGGCAGATTCTTTTATTTTCCACCTTTCTTTGTAAAAAATTTACACGAAAAAGCCTTTTATAAAAATGACTTGGCCTTGGAGGAAAGTATTTAAAGAATTCATACTTGGAAAGCAAAAAAAAAAAAAAAAAAAAATTTTTTTTGAAAGAAAACAAAAGAGAAGGTCATTATTTTTCAAGGATGTTGGATTTATGCAGCTGCTGGAAACCTCACCTGGCTGGGAACTTAGGAGCACATTTGGACTTACTGTTCCCAGTCAAAAAGGTGGTTTTCCTATGAACAGACCCTTTGCTCTGGTTAAATAAAAACATGGTCAGAAAGTTGTTTTCTTGGTACTGACAGCTGTATTGGAAAACACCGTGTGTGTGTGTGTGTGTGTGTGTGTGTGTGTGAACTTTAAAACTACACCTGGAAACCTGCTTCAGCCCTGTGTGGCTGTCCTTTCCTGTTCTGGTGCTTCACCCATGTGGTCACTGAATCCGTAAGGCACCGCCCTGGCTTCTGGGATGTGGCAGTGATAGGTTGTCAGGAAGTCAGTGGCACACCTGGACCCTCAGGTTTCTTTCATACCCTCCCTACTGACTGGTTTCTTTTGGTGACTCAGGCTATGGGCCATCATTCCTGTCTGTGGCAGTGTTCTGCTGGGTGGAAATGCACATCCAATATCCCAACATTTCTGTGATTTAAAAAAGAAAATCAATTCTTAGCTCCAGGACTTGGAAGAAAACTTGAATCTCAAATGAAATACACAGAGGAGGTTAAAAGACCGACCCCTCCTCGCTGTAGTCTGTATGATTTTATACCTGGCTGGGAAAGCTGGAGCCATGCTAGGTATTTTTCACAGAGGAATCTAATGCAGGGACTTGGAATTGAACAATGTCTGAATAAGTCAAAGGAAAGCTGAGGGAGGCTGGGAAATGGCCACTGCCCTAGGCCTAGGAAGGTAAAAAGGAACAGATGAATTTCTAGGA
The DNA here is from genome assembly GCA_004363535.1 of Dasyprocta punctata. Taxonomy (NCBI): domain Eukaryota; kingdom Metazoa; phylum Chordata; class Mammalia; order Rodentia; family Dasyproctidae; genus Dasyprocta; species Dasyprocta punctata. The sequence continues at coordinate 1,290 of RJWM01029274.1, forward strand.
TCTAGGAGTGTGGAGGAAGGGACTGGGGGTGGGGTGCAGCTAGGCCTCAGGTTTCTGTGGCGACACCAAGCCATGAAACTGGGGTCCACAGCTTTACTTCTGAGAGGGTCTGGTTTACCCCACGAGCTGGAGGTTTTCTAGTACCATGGGAGGTGTTGACCCATTAAACTGAAAGCAAAGGAGCACCCTTCTGCCTGCCGCCCATCTTCCAGCCTGCCTCCAGCCCCTTCCATTGGCGGAACTGAACAGGAAGCCAACCCAGTGACGTCTGGGGGATGTTTGCAGGTTCCGAGGGTAGAGCATGGGAGAGGGAGCAGAGGGAACACCGGCAAATAACCAGTATCCAGAGACCATTGTTTTAAGTGACACCTTTCAGGGTGCTAAGATGAGGCCTGGCTGAACATTCAGGGTTCTAGAGTCCCAAGCTGAAGATGTTTTTAATTACATGTCCCTGCTGCTTATTTTAGAAAGTCAGTGGTAGAAGACCATAGGGCCGTTAGAGGTGCTGGAGAAACCACACACTGTTGTCCATGCGGGAGCTGTGGTGGCTTTGGTACCCTGAACAAGGACTTGTGTGGCTAGTTAAGAGGGCCCAAGGGTCATTACACCAAGAGCCTGGCTGTGGCAGGAGCTATCCTTCTCCCAAAGAAGTAGACTCATACTGCTTTCCATCTTGATGAAAAAATTTGATATTCATTTTTCCTATCTACGTGAAAAGCTACTGACATTTCATGGTTTAGCTGACTTCATGTACAGTCATGGTTTATGTTCTATCGTGTTTCTGATGATTAAATCCCCCTTACCCTCCTGATGAACGTCGGGATGGGATATTGAGCAGGAGTTCCAGACCACTTTTCTACCCTTTTTGAAGCTGCTATGTTTGTATTAATCCCAGTTTATTCTTGTGTGATCATGGGTAACCTTAGAGAAGTTCTACTATGACTCCTGTCCAGTAGGACATGTGGAAGCCAATAAGTTGGTTGGCAAGTGTCTAGACCAGGAGGTTCCGGCTGTGGATAATATGACAAATCAGCGCCTTAAGGTGCATAAAAGCAGCCAGCAATGCTTTTGGGCTGTGGGCCATGCAAGGTTTTCAAATTAGTATTTAGACCCTGATAGTTCAAGGAATAAGTTCACAAGGTAGAAGTTCCTCAGAATAAAAAATAATAAAAGTTTCTAATAGTTCACATCATAACGTTGATAGAAACAAGGCAGTGGCATGATGTGAGCTTATATGTCTGACCTTGGGTGAAGGCTGAGGGAGGCCTCTGAGGAACTCCCCAGTCTCAGGTAGACCAGTTACCCTAAGGCTTTACAGGTAAGGAAGCCCTAGAGGTCAAGGGCAGAATCCGAGGGCACGTGTCAGGTGTCATTGCTGCGTGCCTGACACTGGCTTGGCCACTGCCACCTCAGGTGGAGGAAGCAACTTGTGAAACTTTCACTTTAGGGCATTTGTTAAGTTCACTAAAAATCTTATTATGAATGAGGAATTTCAAGGAGTTGTAAACAGTTTTTCGGCTCAGTATTCTGCCTACTGGACAGCGCTTGGCGCTGTGGTGGAGTTTGTCTTGGTGTTTTCATTTTAGACGTTGGTGTTAGGAAGATGTTTCTTCCTTGAAGGGGCGTGGGAGCCTGCCTTCCTCTGGAAGAGCGCGACAACACCAGCGATCTGGCGTGCTCTCCTTTCCCCCCGGGTTTCTGGAAATGCAGAACCGCAGTTGAAGGCGGAACCGATGGTGGTGAGATTGCAGTCAGCGAGGCTGATGGCCTGGGCGGGGAGTCCAGCAGACCTCTGCCTGCCTAGGACGCTGATCTGTAGCTCCAAGGTGTAGCTGGGGCTCCGCACAGGCAAGGATCCCACTGTAAGTGCTTCGTGTGTGGCCACAGGTCTCCCCTGGTCCTGGGAATTGAACTCAGGGTCTTTGCCCTGACCTACGTCCCTAGCCCTTTTTACATTTTGAGACAGGGTCTTGGTAAGTCTCTAAGTGGCCCAGGTGGGCCTGAACTTGCAGTCCTCCTGCCTCAGCCTCTGCCAGAGTTCTGGGATTACAGACATGTACCACGGTGCCTGGCTTGCGCTAATTTTTTATCACCGTCCTGAGATGGGTTGACCCTTTTTTGGTATATGTGGGTGATTTCCTTTGCTTTTTCATTTCTCTTTCTGTCTGATTTTATTTCCTCTGTAATTTGATGTGAGGTACCTTAGATCTTCTGTGGGCAGAGGTAACCCAGGAGGGTTCTCAGGGTCTTTTCTTGCTCTGTGTCCCTGTGTTTCCCGTGCACCATTCCGAGGAGCTGGCACACCTTGGTCAGTGCCCTGAGTCTGTGCTGCAAGGTGAGAGGGAGCAACAGGTGGCCGTCCTCTTACCAAAGGTGAGTTCTTTACCACATGCTGCAGTGGGGTGTGTGGTTCTGATGGGGTCCTCCTGCCCTGCCCACTGAAAAGCTGGGGAAAACCTCTGGTTCATGTGACTGGAATCTTCCTCAGGTGCTCTGGGCTGTGCAGCGGGTCAACTTCCTCATGTGCCCACAGTGAGGACACGTTCTGTACCTGGCCTAGGAGTGCTGATATGGGAAATACCTGTGGCCGACTTCAAGTTCAGTGTTCATCTTCCCATTAATTCACTCAGCCTGTTGAAGCTGGGTACCTAACTGCTATCGGTCACGTGGGTCTTTGTCGTCTTGGCCTGAAGTGTTCTCTGCTGGTCTCCTTGAGACACTCAGTGTCCTTGGACACTTGCTTTTATTTCCTACAGTTTGTTTTCTCGGCATATTTCTCTGCATAGGGACATACTTTCCTTGTACCTTGGCACAAAGGGTACCTCAAGATCATTCCTGGATATAGGACTGGGGTACTCAGAGACTTGAGGATCCTGTGTAGCAAGAAGTAGAGGAATTCAAGGAGGAGTTTCATACCAAATATCTGGTGATCTAAGTGATTTTTCTCTAGGAAATACCTCCATACCCACTTTTTGTTTGCTCTAGTTTTTGTTGCTGAGGATGGAACCCAGGAACTTGGGCATGCTAGGCAAGTGCTCTGCCACTGAGCCACACCCCCTGCCTGATACTGTTTCCTTTTTATAGTAAGATGTGTATAGAGCTTGAAAATTCATAATTGAAATTTTTTTTTAGTTTGCTAAGAGCAAAATTAGTAACTACAATGATTATGGGGTTTTTTTGAGCATCTTCAGCAGTCCCCCAACTTTTAGAATAAATCATACTTTGAATATTCTAAAAGTACGTTAAGAATGCCCTTTATGAGCTGGGCATGGTGGCACAGGCCTTTAATCCCAGCACTCGGGAGGCTGAGGTAGGTGGAACGTTGTGAGTTCGAGGCCGGCTTGGGCTACAACACGAGCGCAAGGCTGACCGGAGCTACACAGTGCGACCCTGCCTCAAAAAACCAGGGCTGGGAGTTTGGCTCAGTGACTTAAGCGCCTGTTTGACAGGCGCGAGGTTGTGAGTTCAATCCCCAGCACCGCAAAAAAAAAAAAAAAAAAAAAAAAGAATGCCCTTTATGTCTGCCTTGTCTTTTTCTCTTCCTCACTTTGTTCCACGGGGATCTGGGATGTCTTATGTAAAATATATATAAAATTGTCTAGTTTAATGGAGAACTGGAGCTAAGGGAAAATAAATGTAAAAAAAAATTAAGCCAGGTTTTTATGATCTCCCAAGTCATTACCTACTCCAGCATGTGCTGGCTAAATAGACTGCAGACCTTGGCTTCAGGAATGACCCCCGGTGTCTGTGACAGTGACGAGGGCCCACAGCTGACCTGATGTGATGTGTACTCAAGGCGGAGTGAAGGCCACCACCCTTCTTGCTCCTACAGTGGCTAGAAACGGTGATGAGGAGCAGGCGTGGAGAACCACTTGGCCACACGCCTGCCTGCCTGGACTCAGACCACTCTAGGGAGCTTGAAAATGGTCCTTGTGTGAACCTGAGGTTGGTGGTTTTTCTCTTTTCAAGACACTTACAGTCTGTGAGCATTAGCGTCTCTGAGACTTTTAGGGCACGTTTCTGTAGCATAGGGAATTAAAGATACAAACATGTATGGTTTCCTCTCTGTAGGGAAAGGAATGACTATGACCTGGGATGGCCATGAGACACATCGGTGGAGTGTTTGATGACAGCAAGCGTAGTGGGAAGGAAGGGCAAGGCTCCATCTCCGGGTCCCGGTTCCTGTCCGCCCCCCGCCCCCCACCGCAGATGGGTACCTATGTGAGAAGGAAGTGCAGGTCCGTGGTCTCATGTCTGCAGCTCCCAAGCCCAGGGTTTTGTGGCATGGTGGTCACTGGAGTCTAGGGAGGGGAAGGATGGAGAGAGGTTAGATAGCAAATGCCAAAATATAGATCGACAAGAAAAAGGAGTTAACTGGTCCCGTTAACCCGTGCTTAGGGGACGTCACTACTGCGGCCTTCAAATGGAAATAAGGGGGCCCTTGACAAATGCCAGGCTGGGTGGTTGGCCAGAGTCTAGCACACAGACACCACATTTGAACCTTGCCTCCTCTCCTCCTTTCCTGATATTCACAGACAGCTGGGGTGGTGAATGTGGATGGAGGTTGTTAGGTTTCTAACTAGGGGCCTCTCTTGTTCTGTCCATGGGCAAAGGCAGTGCCACCGAGGGGCTCCCCTTTTGCCTTAGATGTGACCTTCCCTCTTCTCATTCTGCAGCTGGAGCTCAGACACGGGAGCTGTGTCTGGCGAGACATTCACATTCACCTTTCCATTTTGCATTTTTACCATAAATAGGATGGTACACTTCACTCCTCGTCCTCATGCGTATCTTCTGTTTTATTGTGGGCATTTTGAAAGTGATTTCTGCATCATTCTCAAACTCAGTAATATTTCTTAAATAAAGTACTGCTTGTTCATTGTATAAATTTTGAAAATACACAGGAAAAAGGAAGATGAAGGTCACACATCACCCACTGTTAACATTTTAATTCTTCCTCTGCTTATTTTTATCTTTGGAGTCTGAAAATACTTGTGCATGTTGTGCTTTTGCGCAGTTGGGCTCTGATTGAATATATGGATTTATATTTTTATCTGGGCCAGTGTATGTTCACAGATGTGATTTTTAATGGCCTTCCACCTTTTTGTCGGCTTAGTCAATGGCTAAATATTTCAATTGTTTTCTACCTTTTGCATAATTATAAATTACATCGAGCAGCACATTCTTGTTTGTAAAATGCAGTACATGTCTCAGATTATTTCATAGTCCGTGTACGCTGTGTAATGAAGCAGAGCTGTATTCATGTAGGCTGCTGCTAGAATGGAATAACTCCCAAGTTAAAGAGCTGCTCCCCATTCACACTTGGATTCTTAGAGTGCATTCCATGCGTACCAAGCTGTCCTATAGCTAAGAGGTATTTCCAAACAAAGACACGCCTGTCTTCACTCAGCAGCTTTGAACAGTCAGAGGTGGGCTCTGCTTTTTTCTTTACTTTTCTAAGTGGGAACCAAACCCAGGAGCATTCCATCACTGAACTACATCCCCAGGCCTTTTAAATTTTTATTTAGAGACAATCTCATCAAGTTGCCCAGGCTGGCTTCAAATGTGCCGTCCTCCTGCCTCAGTCACCTGAATACCTGGGATTACACGTAGGCGCTACTAAGGGGCCCCTGCTTAGACTTGGGCCCTTAGGGCTGGGAGTTTGGCTCAATGGCTTACGCACCTGTCTGGCTTGTGTGAAGCTGTGAGTTTGATCCCCGGTGCCGCGCGCGCGCACACACACACACACACACACACACAAATAATAATAATAACAGACTTGGCCCCTTTAATTGATGACAACAGCTATTTGTCAAAGTAAGATCTTTCTGGAAAATAGTTTATCTGAAGAGTCAACAGAGGATTTTTATACATTTGCTAATAAACCTTCCCTGTTTTATGGAAAGGGTGTACTTGCAACTTAGGTTGGATGTGTATGATTTTTTAAATTATGGTTTTACTTTTTATTTTGTATTTAAATTTTCAAAAAAATTTTTCAACCATGGTTTTAAGGCCATTCTAAAAATACCCCTCTTTCTGTACCAGAGCCTGGAAATTCGGGGCAAGGACCCTGGCTCCTCATTTGTGACCCTGAGCATGGCCTCCCAGCACATGTCCTGACTTCGCTCATCCGCAGGCATCGCACCTTCCAGTGCTGTGCCTGTTTCTGTATCCTTGACCCGAGGAGCTCTCAGATCCCATTCCGGGGTTCCCACCGTGTGGGGACTCTGAAGGAACAGCTTTCACTTCAGGCATCTTTAGCCCCTCCCCTCCTTGGATGTCCAGGTCCCCCAGCTCTTTCCCTCCTGCAAGCCTGGCCAGTGGACTCGGGCTTGCCCATGTGACCACTGAGTCCATAGGCGGCCTGTACTTGGGGGGCCTCCATGGAGGGCTGTGGTTTGGGGAATCAGCAGGCCAAAGACTGCACAAGTGTCCCCATTGTTTTCTAGAGAAGACGCCCAGAAAGGCCAGGCCATCGCGGGTGTGGCGGGAGAGGAGGAACGCCATCCGGCTCACCAGCGAGCACACGGTGGAGACCCTGGTGGTGGCGGACGCCGACATGGTGCAGTACCACGGGGCGGAGGCTGCGCAGAGGTTCATCCTCACTGTCATGAATATGGTGAGTGTGGGCCCTGCTTTCTCCTCCGTAAATGCTCCGGAAGCAAGTGCCACGTCCTCCAGTCGGGCAAGGTAGCAACTGACTGGGGGATGGCGTACGTGGCATCGTGAACCTGGACATCTGGGGCAGGCGGAGCAGTGGGCATCAGTGTATTCAGCAGGCTGTGTGCCCTGCGATGTTTAAGTGCCAAATCTGCCTGGCGACGGTGACCCGAGCATTTGTTACCTGAACACTTCGTAAGACCTTTGCTATGCATGGGCCTCATGCTAAGGGGTGTCCAGAGCTGAGGTAGTCCCAGGTCTAGTTCTAAGCAATCAGCAATCTAGCAGGAGGAATCAGAATCCAACTTTCATGGAAAAGAGTTTCTTGTGTGTCTGAGAGCCTGCAGGAAGTGGGGAAACTGATCAATTTGAGGGAACCAAGGAAAGAACAGTGAAGCCTGTGTCTACGCTTTGTGTGTTGATGAGGGTGACGGGAAGCCTTCTTTACCTGAGTGGGTGTGGGAGGAGGGTGTGCCACCTTAAAGATGACCCGCTAAAGTCTCTTTGAAAGCCCCTCAGCCCACCCATCGATTCCCCTGCCCAGTAAGCATTCATGAAGCCCTTCAGAAACCTTTGGCATTGCATTAGGTACCAGGGACATAAGTGCAAAACTGACCTGCTCCTTCCCTGGGAAGGCAGTAGTGTTACAGATGAGCAAAGCATCCACTTGCAGGGGCCACTGGGGTCCCGGTCGGGGGCTGGCTGGTGATCATCCGGCAGTGTGGAGGTGTTGTAAGTGCTGAGAGGGAGCAAGTGCTGCATACATTGGGAGTGTGGGTGGGGAGGTCACATAGTGGGTGTAGCAAATGTGAGGCTGGGAGTTTAGCAACTCCATTAAGGGCAGGTAGGTGGCATGATAGGGGGCACGGAGCAGAGGATCCTTAAGGGGGTGGGTGGGTATGTGGCCTGGGTGGGGTGGAAGGGTGAGTCAGGCATCTTGTGGGCGAGGCTTATTGCAAGGAGCAGCAGGCCTCTCTCAGGAGGGGAGCATTGTATCTAGATCTATCACTGGAGGGGAAGTACCTCAGTTGTTGTGTGCAGGGTGGATTGGAGCAGGAAGCAGTGAGTGGAAAGGTCGGGATTGGTGTGGGTGTGAAAGAGGGTCTGAACTAAGAGGCAGGAGTGAGAATGGAGGAGATGCTGGGAGGAAGTGGGAACAGGCAACTGATGGGATGTGTGTGTGTGGGGGGGGCTTGGACATGCAGGAGGAAGAGGCAGAAATGGGGACTTCAGGCTGGGGGCCCGGGTGGATGATAGAGGCACTGAGTGAGAAAAGGAGGAGCAGAGTATTTCGGGTCTTGGGGAAGATTTCCATCCTAGCAAGTTGAATTCTAGGTGAGCAATTGGGATGGCAGATTTGGAATGGCTGGAAATAGGAACTGGGGGCTTTTCGGCTCGGAGCTGGTAGTGCAAGCTGTGGACACGGCCAGCGTTTCCCACTGGAGCATCTGTATGAGTGGAGAAGGTGGCCAAAGACAGCCTGTGGAGCATTAGCCCAAGGGCTGTGGACAGACACACATGGCGGGAGGTTGTCCCTAGGAAAGGGCTGAAGGTGCAGGAAGGGCCAGTTGGCAATGTCAGGTGCTGGGTTGGTCGGGTCCCCGGTAGAGTAGAGTTAGGGATTGTTGAAGGTGATAGTTGATGGGAAAAAAAGTGAATGGGAAATAAAGAAATGGAAAGAGCAGTTGCGGGTGATCTTGGTGCAAGGGGAGGGAGAGAACCCCCACAGGATGGAGTCGGGTCCAGGGAGGACTTCATAGAGGAAAAGAGGATCAGAAGTTACGAGTGTGGCCAGCCTGCTCTTCGCCTGTAAGTCAGGGGTTGAGCTTCTGCCACACGACTGTGTGTGCATGGCAGCAAGTGATGGGTCCCATGGGTTGTGTTGGGAGTGGAGAGGAGCATGGTTGAATGGTGTCCAGGGCAGAGGGAGCAAGTGAACCTGAGCTTTTGCAGGGCTTGGCAGCAGTGGGTGTGCTGTGGGGTGGGAGATGGCAGGCCTCAATCCCCAGGGTCTGCAGGGTCTTCGGGCCAGATGAAATCAAACTCACTAGGTCTGGGGGAGTGGAAGCCCTAGCTGGCCCGGGCTGCAGATGCCCTTGGGTGTCAGAGGTGACAAACTCTGGATGCTGGGAGCTGAGAGCCAGGAAGGGAGTTGGCTGTGCCCCAAAACCTTAGGGAGGGGAGTCGGGGTGCTCAGGGCTTTTCATGTGGGAGAAAGGTGGAAGATAATAGTCCTGTGGGAAGGCCAAGCCTGCAGGTGGCTCTCTGCCCATATTTGGGTGTTGCTGAGGCACTGTAGGAGTGTGTCTTTGGGTAGGTATGCCCAACTGGATAAACCCCTGGTGTTCCTTTCCTACTGGAATCTCAGCTTTGGCATCATGGAGCTGGGGTTGTGTGGCTGGAAGGCCAGGTGGCACACAGTGGGCTGCACACAGGACCCTAGGACTGGGGTCCTACAGCTCATTTCCCAAGAGCCAAGAGGTTTGGGGACATCCCTGGGGTCACACAGGAGGTCACTGGCAGGGTCTTGAGCATTGGGCCGAGCCTTTCCCCTACTGGCCCCAGGGAAATAGATGTTGCTGACCCCAATCCTGGGGAGCTCCATGGGGGCCCTGCTGGTTGGGAGGATGTCTTGGGTCCTGTGTTCCATTTTGTCAGGCAGCTTCTTGATCTGTAGGAAGCTCCGTGTCCCTTGTCTGCTTTCCTCAGCTGTGCTGTGCTCTAAAGCAGGAGCTGTTTTACTGATGCTCTGAGAAGAGGCTTCATGTTGGGTCCTTGTTGAACCCATGCATTCCCTCATGTGTCAGGCCCTTCTGTAGAACCAGCTGGCATCAGAGGCCCTGGGACACTCTGCTAGAGGCCTTTTCCCAGCTCGAGGGCCTTGCTGTGTGCAATGGAGGACAGTATCGACTGGGAGTTTCATGAAAATGTTTTTCTTTCCGATTTCTTTTTGCTTTTCCTTTTTCTTGGGGGGGGGTGGCCAAATACACATATTGTAAAGTTACCATCGAGGCCATTTTTAAGTGTATAATTCTGTGTATATTCAAGTTGTCATAAGTCACCATCATCCATCTCCAGAACTTCTCCATCTTGAAAACTTGTCCCCGTGAAACAACCACCATTCCTCTTTCTGTCCGGGTTTGACTACTCCAAGTACCTCCTTAGAAGTGGAAGCATACAGTACTTGTCTTTCTGTGACTGACTGAATGTCACACACCACAATGTCCTCAGGGTTCATCTGTGCTAGAGCATGTGTCAGAATCTGCTTCCTTTTTGTGGCTGAATAATATTCCTTGCATGCACATGTGTCGTATTGTTTGTCCACTCATCCCTTGGTTCACACTTGGGTTGTTTCCACCCTTGGCCAATGGTTTGCTTAAATTTTTCTTAGAATTCATGCGTTGGAAATGTAGTCCAAAAATTCATTGGTTAATGGCATTTGGGAGGTAGGGAGATAACTAGAATTAGATTAAATCATGAGGATGGGCCCCCTGAGGGTAGTCATGGTTTTGTAAGAAGAGGAGGAGAGATCTGAGCTCACATGCTGTTCTGTCTCACTGTGTGATGCCTACTGCCGTGTAAGGGTGCAGCCTTCACCAGAAGCCAAGCAGGCACCAGCACCATGCTCCAAGACTTCCAGGCCTCCAAAAACATGAACTAAATAAACCTGTATTCATTACCCACGATGCAGTATTCAGGTATCGTAACAGAAAACTGACTGAGACAGCTATTCTGAGTAATGCTGTGAACATGGGTATGTAAATCTCTTTGTTTTCAGGTCTTTAGAGTACATATCCTGCAACGGGATTGCTTTTGCTCACTTTTAACGGCCCCTCTCCCTGGTTTGTAAGCATGGCTTCTGTGCCCTTGATTTGCACAAACCTAGGTCTCCTTTGGTGGCTGGGTAACGATGGGCTGCGGTGCTCAAGTCTGCCCGGAGGAAGCCCGGAGGACAGCTGCTGGGGCCTGGCTCTGCACCGGGCTCTTTCATCTGCAGATAATTCCCTCACATCTATTTATTTTTTAATTATCCAGAGTGCAAGTACAAGGAATAAATATTCATTACACCCACTAAGGTAGTAATCAGGCAGAGCTTCTGCTCTGATAGTTGCTTTCACACCTTATCATCTGGACAGGGGCAGCTGTTTCCCCACAGGCAGGGAAGGGGAAGGAATGGGTATGATACAAGGAAACAGTCTCCACCGCCCACCCTACACAGGTTGCAAGGACCGAAGGACCGGAGCGACAGAATGGTTCTGTTCCTTGCTTTTCATTTAGTATTCTTCACTTCTCTTCAGCTGCTTATGCTAATCCATCCAAGCATCAGGGTCCTGTTGCTGAGGGCAGGTCTGGGGTCTGCCATGTCAGATCTGGATTGAAAGTTTCCAAAGGTCACCTTCCAACAAGGGTGATGTTGTTATGTGACGGCATGGGGTATTGACAGCCCTTTAGCTGTCTGTACTTGAGATTCCTGGGGTGATGAAGGCTAAAAGCAAATGAAAGCAGAGCCTGGGACCCATCCTCATGGCTGGCACCTCTCCACATGGCCCTTCCCTGTCCTGCTATGGAGGGTGGTTGTCCAGTGCCTTAACAGACAAGTAGCCTTCAGATGTGACACCTTGTTTTGGACAAGACCAGCCTCCACCTCTGCCAGCATCTTCCCTCTTTTATCCCTCAAATCCCAGTTTAGGAAATCTGAAGATTCCTGGTTTTGCCTTTGGCTGTTTTAGAAAAGAGATTCTAAGGGAAAGTGAGATAATTCATTTTTTTCAGGTTCTATGTTTTATATATTTTGAATTAAAATGACCAAAGAAATAAAATTTGTTACATGGGATCATTATTTTCCCTTTTTATATACTGGTTCTATTAATGCTATTTATAATTTAAGGTGTCCAAGTGCACAAGTTTCTGCAGAACCTGCAATATTATTATTGCTATTATTATTATTATCATTATTATTATTATTATTTGTACCCGGGATCGAACTCAGGACCTCGCATTTGCCAGGCAGGTAGGTGCTTTGCCACTGAGCTAAATCCTTGGCCCTCTCCAATTTTATTACAAAGGGTTCCTCCTCAAAGTAGATAATTGTTAAGCTGGGGAAAGGAAAGGGGTTGCGGCTGGGACAGAGAGCCCTGTCATTAGGAGCTGTAAGTAGGAGCCCTCTGCCTCCCTCCGGGAGTGTTTGTGGAGCTGCAGGGCTGAAGTGGCTTTGGTCCTTAGCCCCCTGGGTCTGCAAGGAAACCTTCTGGCATTGGTGGCCTCTTCATTCCAATGCTTTTCTCTCCAAGCTGTGGGAAATGGTGTCCTCGGTGCTGGTGGCCTGGTGCCCGTCTCCCTCCCGCCTTCCCACTTGAATCTCTGCAGGCAGAGTCCCTGCTTGCACCTGTGAGCCTGAAGAACCCATCCAGCCCCGTCCCCACCGTCTGCTCACGTTGCTTCCTGAGCCATGAGAACTTGTTCTCGTGTTCACGGTTTTCATAGCATCTCACAGCTGTAATTCTGGAGATCAGTGTCTACCCCTGGCCTGATGGCTGAGTGATGGAGGGGGTGCTGGTGATGGGCCTGCCGACCCTGATAGCAGGTGCTGCTTTCGCACCACTACTGCTTCACTCCTGTGTTACGGAGAAGGAAACGGAGGCTGAGGGAGTGGCAGGGCCAGCATGCTGAGCCAGCAAGTACACAGCAGGGCAAGGACCCCCGTGGTACTTTGCTGAAGGTGACAACATGTTAGGGTCTATCCTTTTTCTTTCTACCTGGACTGACCACCATTGTTTCTGGCTTTGACAACTAGTAGACCTTCCCTACCGGGCTTTCCCTCTCCACACTGTTTCCCTCTTGAGTCCCTGCCCACAGAATGACCAGCGAATTCAACATCAAGCAGGACTAGGACATGGGCACTCAGCAACATTGTGTTCCTCTGCGGCTTCCCATTGTGGTTTTTGGGGAGCTCCCTGCTCTTTCCAGGCCCGTGGGTGTTGGGGCCAATACTGTTTCAGGGAGAATTGACTTTCCAGCAGTTGTTACTGGGAAAACTGGATATTCGCATGCAGAAGAAAGTAAGAGAGAAAACTATAAAACTCAGGGAAGAAGACATGAGAAAATTTCATGGTATTAAATTTACCCGTGAATTCTAGAATAAAACATCAAAGATGGAACTGGCAACAAAAGGGAAAACAAACTGGACTTCATCAAAATTAAAACTTCTGTACATCAAGAGACACTGTCAACAGTAAGGATGACTCACAGAATGAAAGAAAATAGCTGCAAATTACATATTGTATAGTATCCACACTATACTGAGAATTTCTAAAATTCAGCAATGACAAAACCTGATTTTAAAGATGGGCAGAAGACTTGAGTAAACATTTTTCCAAAGAAGATATACAAATAGCCAATAAGAACATGAAAATATGTTTAACATCACTATCACTAGAGAAACACAAGTCAAAACCACAGTGAACTACTGGTTCATACCCATTTGGGTGGGAGTTATAAATGCATCCATATAAACAAAACTGAAGATGACTGTTGAAGGTAGAGAGGTGGTAACTCCCATTACTGTGGATAGAGTTGTAAAGTGGTATAGCTGCTACGGAAAGCAGTATGGTTCCACAAAACGACAACCTAGCATTTTTGAAAAAATATTCAACTGAAAGCCGGGACACAAGGTATTTGTAGGTCTGTGACCATAGTAGCAGCATTCACAGTAGCCAAAGGGTGGAAGCAAACCAGGTGTCCATTGGTGAGGTAGATAAGCGAAATGCAAATATGCAGTGAAATATTAACTCCGCCCTAAGGAAATTCAGACACATCTACAACATGGATGCGCCTAGAGGTCAATATGCAAAGTGTGATAGGCCAGTCATGAAAAGGACAAACGCTATGTGATTCTTTGTATATGAGGTACCTTAGAGTAGTCAAATGTATAGGAATGGAGGGTAGAGTGATTTTCAGGAGCTGAGGAGGGGAAATGAGTTAGTATTTAATGGGGACAGAGTTTCAGTTTTGCAAATGAAGAAAGTTCTAGAACTGGGTGGTAGTGATGGTTGTAGAACAGTGTAGATGTATTTAATGGCACTAATCTGTGTATTTAATGATTTGTAGAATGGTAAGTTTGCTGTACTGCATGTTTTATCACAATTTATAATACTCATCCTACTTCTGCCCAGTATCTGTGAGGGCATTGAGGTAGGGCTCGATATGCACCTTTGCCATCGTTTACTGCAAATCTGGTGCGCATACAGATGATCTAGAAGTATTTATGGAGTCTGTGAGCACATAAACGAACGCTGCATCCTTTGCAAAGGATTTGGCCCCAAAGTCATGTTAGCAAACATTGGCTGCACTTTTTAAATTCCTTGATTGATTTGGTTTTGAAAAGTCATTTGTATTCCAAGCACATCACAGGGATACAGTGCATACAGTGTATTAAACTCTGGTGGAAAGTTTCTGCCTACAGGTGATTATATACTTACCTGCCCCACGGCCCCTGAGGCAGGCTCTGTACCTCAGGTAAACACCAGCAACATCTCCACCTCCTCTCGTCTTTCAGAGAGGGTGGTCTCTACCCTTCAGATGAGAAGCTGAAGCATGCATAGTAAAGAGAACGCTGTCTGAGAACAGCTGGCCGTTAGGGAGGGTTGGCAGCTGAGCCTTGTTGCAGAGGCCCCAGAGTGACAGAAGAAACAACTGTCGTGAGAGCAAATCGCTGTGGTCATTTTTGAGGAGCTGTGGGACAAAAAGAAGAGGTACTAAAGAAAACCGGCAGCATGCCAAGTGGTCTCGTTTTCCAACAGAAGAAAGGTGGAGGAGGCATAGCTGGTTATTGAGTACAAGTAATAGAGACAGGATCTAGGCAACTGACAGAGAAAAGGAATTACGTTTGAGGGGATAGGGAGAGATGGTTTGGATCAGGAGGCTGGACCAACCAGCTCAGAAAGCAGGGCAGGACGTGAGGGCAAGGGCAGGCAGCAGGAGCGGAACCAGAGCAGGTCACGCAGTGCTGAATGCTGATGTCCGGGGCTGGATTTTTACTGCCTCATCTCTGGGAACATCTCCCATCTGTCTGCATTCCCCGCCTTCTGGAATCAGAGCCCTAGGGGGAATTTAGGGTATGAGTCCACTCCGGGGTGCTGGAGCAGGCAGAGTGAGTTTCCACTCCCTTTGGTTTCCATAGGGGAAAAAGGGTCCCTGTCTTTCTCTAGAGCTGAACAGAGGAAGAAATTTTCCCCAGTGAAAATAGTAGCAGATACTGTTTTGTCCCTCTCTCCATGAAAAATAAAAATAAAGTCAACCACTGCTCCTGCACTCTAACCACCACAGAGGTTGGACTGGAGTCTGAGAGATGTTGATAGAAACTTCATAATGCCACCTGCAGGAATCTACAGAGATGAACTTGAGCAGGATCTGAAAGAAATACTTGTGTACCCATGATCATGGCAGCATCGTTTCCGGTAGCCAAATGTGGAAGCAACAAAGTGACCACAGGTGGATGTATGGATAAATAAAATGTGCATGTACGTGAATAAAATACGAAGGAGGGACATTCTGACACATGTTACAACGTGGATGAGCCTTGAGGACATGAACCTGAATGAAGTAAGCTAGACATCAGAGGACAAATAAGGAATAATTGCACTTACATGAGGTACCTTGTGTTGCTGGGCTGTTGTGGATTTTCCAGAGGCACCGAGTGCCCTTCTGCATACGTGACTTGATTCTCCTTCGGTGAGGGCAGGGCTGACACCAGAACACGAATGTTTGGTAAGAACAGATTGCAGATGGAAACAGGTGATGCAGACGCCAGAAACGCTAGGTTTGGGAGCCAAATTGGAAAACAGGGCCACTTGACAGAGCTTCGGTTGTTATTAGCTTCCTTAACGACCATGCCATGAAATGAGAAACCAGAGACATTCCAGGCAGGCTTCATTTGAAGGAAAAATGACATCAATTTCACCAATTACCATATGAAACAGACAACAAGCCCCGCTCTGCTGACCAGCATTGCTAGCGCACTGTTAGAGAAGCTTGCTGGTATTCGTGATCCAGCAGGAGTCGGACACCCTGGGGGGTTCCTTCAACACAAGACCCCCCCACCCCCATCCCCAGGGTTTGAATCATAGGGTCTGGGATGGGCTCGAAGGTGTGTATTTCCAACATGGGTACAGGAGATGTTGATGTGCTACTTTGGGGGACCCCTTCAGAGGCACTGTAGAAGAGAACGTAACCCCTTCCATTTGGGGTTCTGAATTGTGCTATGTGGGACCTGCGTGTCCCTGTCTATCCCTGGACAAGCTCTGCGTCATGCAGGCAAGTGGTGGCCCTGTGAAAATCATGCCTAGTGTAATGAGCAGCTCCTCCCCTCCTGCATTCCCCACCTGCCCCTCTGGTCCCCATCTGCCACCCACCCCTACCTCTGACGGTGTCCCCAAGTCACCCAGCTAGGATGGCTGCAGTGGGTTCAGCTGCCAAGGAAATGTGACCAAGGCCGCCAGGGAGCTGAACATTCATGGGGACACAGCCAGAGCTGGACACCAGGGATGGAATTTCTAGACAGCTGGGTACGCTGTTCAGTGCCCAGCCAGGTGTCTCCCTAAGCAACGAGTGGCTGCTGCCTCCTGGCCTTCTGAGCACAAGTTCCCATGGGGGTGGGGGAGAGAAAGATCTCTGAGGCTTGTACTTTGTATGTTGCTGGTGCCAGATGTTGGTCTGGTTTTGTGTGGGGCCTTGAGGGAGCCCTGTGTATCTGCTCTGCCCCGCCCTGCCCTGCCCCGCCCTGCATTCTGCAAAGCTTTGTTGGGGTGTGGTCAGCATGTGGCAGGTGACAAAGTACTTAGCGATGTCACGCTCTGATTCCTGCTTTCTTAGCCCAAAACACCTTCATTACAGCTGCTACCTGCAGGCTTACAATGGAATGTTATTTAGGAAAACAACCAAAACAAAAAGGAAACTAAAATTTTTATTGTGACATAATATGCATAATATTTACCATCTTAGCCATTTTTAAGTGCATGATTCAGTATTAAGAATATTCATATTGTTGTTCAATATGTAGAGCAGTTACTCCTTCTGCAAAACCAACATTACTTGGTTACTTTTCTCTTGTTGCTGGAACAAAATACCCAACACCCAAAATTAAGGAACAAAACATGTATTTTGCTCATTGTTGATGGAAGTTTTAGTCCATAATCAGCTGGTTCCAAGGTTGTGTGGCATGGCACTGGGGCAATACTTCAAGGCAGCAGCCAGAACAAAAGTAGGGAGAGCAAGCTTCTTCTTCCCTTGTACTGTAAGCAGGCTCCCCCCACCACCCCGCTGCAGGGCAGGTGTAGCACTCACACCACCTCTGTGCCCTCCTCTTGCACAGGCTGAGGATATTTACAAAGTAAGCGTCCTGGATCCCTGATGAGTCTCTTAGTTAAATCTCTAAGCTCAGGTTTAGACACAGTACATCAACCATAATACGTAATATGCATAGCATTTACCATCTTAGCCATTTTTAAGTGCATGGTTCAGTATTAAGAATACTCATATTATTGTCCGGTATGTAGAACTAGTGTTCCTTCTGGCAAAACCAACACTACCCATTGAACAGCTCCCCATTTCGCCCCTTCTCCCAGGTCTTGGATCGTGAAACTTTTTTTCCTTTTCCACCTCAGATCTTATCTTCTGTGCATTTGTTCCAAGGGAAGTAAGGGTGCCTTGGGGTATGGAATACACCTGGGTCTGAACTGTTCTTAATCTAGCAGGAAGCAATGGGTGCTTCTAAGAAGGTAGCTTGTCCTGTAGTCTCTGTTTCCTTGATATTTGTAATCATTCCCTACAGATTTATTCATTTTTTTATGCAGCAGATCAGAACACCACTGAAAAATACTTTAGTATGTTATTCCTTTAAACCTACAGTATTGTTTAATTTCTTTGTTTGGCTGGTGTTGACATGACAGGCATAGTTTGTTTTATTTTTTAGAGCTTTTGATGCTGAGAATTGAGTCTCATGCATCAGGAGCACACACTCCCCCACTTAGCTGTGGGCCCTCCAATGCTTCATTGTTCAGGTTGCACCTGAAACCCTGTACCAAAAATAAATAAATAAAAGATAAATAAAACCCTGTCCAGTTCAGCTTTAATTTTCTCCTTCCTAATGTTGAGTTTTCATTCTTTCAGTTTTCCGTGCTTTGAACTGAGGTTTACCAGTTTGGGTCTAATCCTCATGCTGAATATTTTAGGAAAAATTTGAATTAGAGCCATTGGGTGGTTCTTGAAATATCAAAACAAGGAAAAAGTTATGTGCTTTCCCCTTCTTCCCTCAGGGTTGGGGGTAGATAATGAAGACATGATTTCAGAACTGGCCTGTGGTCAGGTTTAAAAAAACTGACTTCTATTTTGTTGTTGAAAAAAGGAAATTTTGGGAAAACCAAAAGAGAACAGAACAACTGAATGCATTCCCTTTCTTTCCTTGGGGTAAAGAATACGCAGTTAAACAAAGGTAGGGTTTATTTAATTTAACGGCAGGTTTCAGTGAGTGAAGTCCAAGCTGTGACACCGCTAATCCCTGTGTCACACAGATGCTTCCACTCTGTGCTTGCCTGGCTTGTAGACTTGGCGCTGTCGCTAACCAGCTCTGCTGGGCTCGGCCTGAGTTGACCCTGGCCACGCCGCAGGCAGTGGTCAGTGCTTTGGCTGCTGCTGTGGGGAGCGGGAGGTGGCACCAACTGGAAAAAGTTTCAGTGCCCCTGGTAGAAAATTCTCTGTTCTGGATTATGGCTATGATTTAGCCTTGCAGAATATTCAAAAGGTTCTCATCTCTGTTCCCACTGTATCCTGTAACTACTTCCCCCTTTATCACTTTGCCAACAGAGCCTCTGAATCCCATTTTGTATTGTGGAAAAGGAGCTCAAGTGGGCACAGTGCCCTGGGGATCCTCAGATCTAATGGGTTTCTTTGTTCATGTCAGTTTTGACGCTTCTCCATTATTTGAATTTTTCTTTACCTTTTCCCCTCTTGATGTTGAGATCTTTGTAATTAAGTGCTTCCAAGAAGAGGTGTGTGTTAGGCAGTTTTGTATTACTGCCATTAAATAACGGAGGCAGGTAACATATACCATGAATAGGTTTATGGAGTTCACTGTTTTGAAGGGTTAAGAGCCAGATCAGGCAGACCCACTACCTCTGGCGAAGGCACCAGATGGCATTGGTGGGAATGAATGTCAGAGAGGTATTGTCTCAATCCAAGAAGCAGAGCAGATGACTTCAGGCCCCTCCTTCTAAAAATCCATAACATTGCCCAATAGCACCACCCTGGGGACATTTATATATGGATGTGTTGGGGACACTCAAATTCTACGCAGACCACAGCAACAGGTAACACAGAGGAGGACATAGCATTTTCTGTTATTACAGTTTGTCTCAGTGACGAACTTTGGCAAGGATGGGAACTTCAGGGAAGAAAGGAAATGGATGTTTTGGCTAGACACACCTGGGTTGACTGGCTCTGTGTCTTTAGCAGGTGGCTTTACCTTGACAAGCCTATTTCCCTGCTGAGGGTGTTGCAGCGGCCAGCCTTCACTGGCAGTGGGGAAGGTCAGAGGGGAACAGGCTGGCGCACAGTAGGCGTCTCTCTCCTCTCCCCTTCCCTTCCCCTCCCACTGCAATAAAGCCCAGATGGGAGTTTTGAGTTTTCTGCCAGAAGCAACTAACATACATTTCTTTTCTTTTTTTTTTTCAAAATCGTGCGTCTTACTCATTTTTAAAAGACCAAGTGGTTTCCAGCTTAGCTTTGGGTGTGTGCACATGTATGCACGTGTGTGGGTGAGCCTAATTTTCCATCATGCACATTTTCTTTCAGAGAATTAACTTTCAAGGGAGTTTTCTAGATTTTCAGGAAATCTTTTTGATAAAATCTACACTTTTCTCGCATGCTATATATATATTTTCTTTTGTTCAAGTAAATATGCACACTGAAATTTGAGTTACATGTAGCTAATATCTTTTAGTTGTTCTAGTACTAAAACAGTGCAAGCTGCATTTTTAATATTAATGATTTTTTTATTCATAGACTGCATTTTAGAACAGCTTTTGATTTACAGAAAAAATGAGTAAATACTACAGAATTCTCAACAGTTTCCTCTATTAATGTCTTCAGCTAGGGCTTTTTTATGATTAGTTAATATTGATATGCTACCATAATCTAAAAGTCCACAGTTTATTCAGATTTCCTTAGTTTTTAACCTAGTATCTTTTGTTTCAAGTCCCTATCCAGGGTATGAGTGTATCGTTTTAAAAAATTGTATTTCCTTTTTTCTCGTTTGATAGGTTTACAATATGTTTCAGCACCAGAGCCTGGGAATTAAAATTAATATTCAAGTTACCAAGCTCGTCCTGCTACGACAACGTCCTGTAAGTACACCTTTCAGAGCATGCGGAAGATGGAACACATCTCGAAGCTCCCTGTTGCTAGCCAGTGCTAAAGAGGGTTCCGGATCACCCTCTATTCCTTATCCTCTGGCTCTGCAGACTGCAGTGCTGTGAGAGGAGGGGAGGTGTACATACGGGAACCACGGTGTGTGCACTGCTCGTTTAGTTTCGTGGGAACCCCCCACTCCTCCTGGAAGGACTTGTGCATGACTCTCAGACATTCGCAGAGCTTAAGGAGGACTTTGGAATCATGGCTCCTCTCCTGAAGCTTCCTCGCCAATTGGATTCATCTTAGCGTTGTTTTCTGGTCTTTTAACTGAGTACCTTCCCACATGACAGTGTTATCTGAGGAGTAACCTGCAGGAGACAGGGAATTCTGCTTGCTCGGCTTGCCACACTGTTCTATTAACAAAAAAAAGTAGCTTCCTTTTCTTTAGTAGCATGATCTTCATTTGAACTTACCGATAAGGACCCTGATGATTCTCAGGGTCTCCCAGATGCACACTAATGTTAGGCTTTAACTTGGGTGTGGTGAGTTACTGAATGATGTCTTATGAGCAGCTGTCTCCGTCTCAGTGACCATGCCATCGTCTGGGTGGAAGCTCTGGCTGCCCCAAGTAGGTGTTCACCTCTCTGACGCCCCTCTCAATTTCTTTCAGACCAAGTTGTCCATCGGACACCACGGGGAGCGGTCCTTGGAGAGCTTCTGTCACTGGCAAAATGAGGAATATGGAGGCGCGCGGTACCTTGGCAATAATCAGGTCCCAGGGGGAAAGGATGATACGCCCCCCGTGGATGCTGCTGTATTTGTGACCAGGTAAAACTGGAGTTGCCTGTAGCTGACCTGAGAGGGGAGGAGGCGTTTCCCTTTCTAGGGCAGTGTTGGAAGTTCAGCCTTGGAAATCAGGTCTTTGTCTGTCTGGGCTTCAGTTTTCTCATTAGTTAGCTGGACACTGATGATGACATCCCGTTCTGAGGGCTGAAGATTAAAGTGAACTCTTGCATATGAAGCACTCTTCCCAGTGCCTAGCACTGGTACTAGCCATTATTTGTCCTACTATTAATAATAGAAATATGCTAATATTTTAGCCAAAAATCTTGACAAATTCCTAGAAAGTTCACCTACTACTCCCCTCCACAAATTGCTGACATGGGTTTGAATGTGCTTCAGATTGGCCTCAGCACAGTTAGGGAGGAGAGTGGGTGCCCTCAGCATCCTGCAGGAGGAAGTCTCCGTGGGCGTGTAATGTGTCCTGCATGGCCTCCCTGGCCTCCCTGGATGGACCATTATAGGGTCCTCTGGAGAGCTGAGCCTTCGAGGTGCCCATGGGAGTCACATGCAGCCTCTATCTGAAGCAAGCAGTGAAACCTCTGTATGGGCTACAGGACTGCACTTTCCCTTCTGGATTGCAAAGGAAACCAGGAGTGGACAACAGAATCCCAGGGCCGCCTCCCAAGCACACAGGAATGGTGGCTTTAGTTTCCTGGGTCTGCTGTAGGAAAAAAAAAAAAAAAAAAGATCACAAGCTCATCTACTTAAAATGATGGAAATTCCAAGCCAAGGTGGCCAAAATCAGGGTGTTAGGGCTGTGTTTTCACAGGTAGCTCTAGGGATGGGTCCCTTCTTTCATCTCGTGCTTCTGGTGGCTTCTGGTGGCTTCTGGCAGACCGTGGTACATCTTGGCTTCTATATGCATCCCACAAGTCTACCTCTGTCATCACATGCTCTCTGTGTGTGTCTCAATGTCCACATTTCCCTCCTCTTAGAGGGCCAGCGGTCAGTGGATTAGGGCCTACCTTGATCCACTGTGACTATATTTTAACTCGGTTTTGTCTGCAGTGACAGAATTTCCAAATAAGATCACCTTCACAGGTACTGAAGGTTAGGATTTGACCATTTTCCTTGGGGGGGGAGGGACGCAAACCACCATAGTTATAGATGTGGCTATTTCAGAAAGTCTCTTCCTGTTCCCATGCTTGGAAAATTTTCTGAAATTATTTCTGTGAATAGACTTTTAATTTGATTTGTATTGAACCCTGCTTTTTCACTCACACCTTTTATTCGTAAATTATATTTCCTTGGGTTGTCTTGCAGCTGTTGCACTGCCACTTCCAGATTTCTTATTTTTAGCAAGTCTTTCCTTTCTCCCAGGCTGCCATTTTTTCTTCCAGATATGAAAGATTATCTTTAGTTTTCTTCAGGTGATGTGGCTATTTCACTTGTCCCTATGTCTTAACACCTCTCTTGAGTGCTTTGCTTTCATAATGTAAGTAAAATTTGAGATGTTTACATCAATATCCTCCTATAGAAATTATGGAAAATGATTCTTAGTATAATCCATTAGATTAAAAATGCTTAAATTTTATTTGACTTGCCAGGAATTTATCAACTTCGAATTTTAAGGCTTATATTTTCTTTTTTAATTAAGAGAAATCCCCAAATTCTGTGCTATTTTTTCCTTCCCTGGGTTTAGAGTTAGAGTGGTAGAAAGAACTTTATCTTGTCTTTATCTTGAAGACAGCCTGTTCCCCCATCAAGAGTTAAATCCCATTTAATGTTTTGCTTTTTAGTCAGGACTGCTTTTTGTTTACACCGGCTTGGCCACGTGCTAAAAACTCCTGGCCCAATGACATCCCAAAGTCAGAAGGGAACTTGCGTAGCCCCAGGCACCAGGTAGCTCCATTTTCCTCTTAAAATCCTGTAGCATGCATTTTGCCATCACTGGACCCCAAGTGGGTGCCTGATCACTCTTAAAGATGATTCATTCATTGTCAGCCCAAAGGGTTAAAGGAAGATTTGATCATAAAGACCCTAAAGGGTCTTTTCTGAGGGCATTTGTTGCTTGTATAGGACATCATTAAATATATAATAGAGTGTTTTTTGAAACAGTCTATTCAATTATTTTAATATGACTGGGACACGAGTAGACGCCAAGGACCAAGGGATGAATGTGACCCGGTTTGTGGCTGTCAGTGTTGGGGACCTCGTTGTACCACCTTCCTTCTAATTCTGGCCACACTACAGAGGATGACACCACTCAAGGTGCTTAGAAATGCGCCCTAAAGATTGCAGCAAGGGGTTAGGGGTACCATCCTTGAGAGTGGAGTCCATTTGAGAAGCAAGCAGGAGTACTGGGTAGCATGTTCTAAAGTCGACTAATTTTCCAAA
>RJWM01029275.1:0-24624 GCA_004363535.1 Dasyprocta punctata
AAACAAGTCTTTAAACAGACGTGGTCTTATTCCTTTGTGTAAATACCAGTATAAGCCCCTTCCATGTACCCCACTTGTAGTCTAAATCTTTAGAGCAGGCACTATTCTTGTGAGCAACAGGTAGTACCATATCTAAAGTCTTTGGGTGATTCTTTACTGCTTTCTTATATGCAAGAAAGACTGGCTCTGTACTGAGAAATGGTGGTGGGCCTGTGTAGTTTTTCCTAGGTAGTACTCAGCACTGCAAACACTACTCCCAGACTGATTACTTCATATTGGGGTTCCACTGTGCTTTACCTGCCCTGCCATCTCTGCCTTGTATTCTGGGGATCCTCTCCAGGTAGAAAACTGTTACAATTTTAGGACTCATCTTGTTTCTTTCTTCATCTTTAGGGAATTCTTATCCTTTCTTGCCAATGATGTTCATTATCTTGAAGAATATCAGGGATATTTTTGTTTTATTTTCCTTTAAACTACTGAAATGTGAAGAGAAATGGAAAGGATATGATTTGTAAAGCTGAGTAGAGAGCACTAGGATTTTTTCTTTTGACTTGGATAAAGTTGCGATTGCTTTCCTTGTGTGTTGTATGTTTCAGATTGATGGCAGAATTAAAGTAGTGTGGAGGACTTAATGCCAGTGTTGAAGTTGAATGTAACTACTGATGACCTGGAAAAGACAGAAAGTGAGTAATTTCAAGCATCAGACCACAGAGTTATTGGACTTTCTAGCAGAAGTCTCCTTGTATCACTATCAAACAATGAAATACGTTCAAAAGTAAAACTATATTCTTGTCTGTAAGGCCAGCATTTGTTGCTGTTTCTCCATACAGAAAAAAAGATAAAATTCCAAATCAATACAAATTATTAAAAAGGCACCAAAAAATGAACAAGAATACAGATATCAGAGATATTAACTGTATCACCTGATCCACATAAATCTGTTTATTCATGTTAATGCTGCACATCTTATAAACATTTCATTTTTGCTTTGTTCTTTTAATATTTAGACATGTTGTTCAGATAATTGGTAGCTGTGGTGCATTTTCCTAGGCATATATAATTATTTGGAAACAAAACCAGAAACCTAATAGCAAATAAAGTTCCTGAAAAACTGTAGTACATTAAAGAGGCATATGAAATTGAAAGCATTTCTTCTGAGTGAAAATAGATTTTGTGATGAAACTGTTACAGATAGATGATCTCACACACAAAAGTATTGAAGAAATGGAAGAAATATGAAATTCTGAGTTGACAGTACTTGTTTGGAAATAGTGTTTACTGAAAAGGAGTATGATGAGTCTATTTCATTTGCAAAGAAAAGACTTTTTTCAACTGTTGGAAACCAGAAATGTAAAGACATGTTTTCATCTATGAGCTCACAAATTGCTTTGAAAAACTGTATAGTGTAAAAATAAAGACATGTAGATAAAAACATTCAAAATCATGCAGAATGAATGTCACATTTTTTTTCATAAATTTCAACATAATCTGGTGCAATAACCAGTACAGGAATAGTGGTCTGCCCATCTCTGTAAAAACTCCCCAAAAGTATCAAGACTATCTTCATTAAAGAGCTTATATTGATTCTTATTATACTGGGGAGATGAGTGAGACCACCGTTAATAAAGCCATAAAAATTTATCTGTAGGAGATTAGGGTTAATTTTAGCATAATTTAATAGTAAAAAATATGACAGTTCAGATAGCCTGAGTGGAACGATAGTGGTTTCTCCACAGTCCAGGAAAACAGAAAATAGACCATCACCATTTAGGGACAATTTGAGTGAAGTTTTGTTAAAAGATGAGAGCTTCAAAATTCAGTGACTATTAATAATTAGTTACACACATATTCAGTCATCTTGCAAAGATTGGAAATAATTTTTAAAATTTCTAAGTAAGATAACATTGTATGTATGTCAAGGAAGCTATGTGCATCATAAAAATAGGTTGAACTCTGTGAGCTCTAACAAACTTCAGCTCATAGTGAAATACAAAAAATGCTATCAAAGGAATATTTTATTTATTTATTTGTTTTTTTAAAGGCAAAAAGTAATAAAAACAATGATACAGAATTTCAAAACAAGATAATAGGAGATTAACAGTGGTTAATACATTGCATATTGTTATCTTTAAAGTGGTGGCTCGAATTACAAGACATGCATGAAAAATTGATCAAACAACCTTTGAACCTTTGAAAAGAAAGCATGAACCTTTCTTTTCAATGAACTAATAGAAATTAGTCATATAATTACCTTAGGTATATTGCATGTATAAGTACATATATTTTTTTCTTTTCCCTTCCTTTTCTCCTTTCATTCATCCCAGTTGTTCTTTCTTTTTGAGCAATTTCTTCCCATTTCACAGTATCTTTGTATGTAGCTATGTTACTGAATTTGTCTATGAAATCTAAAAGTCTTCTGGTGAAGTTATTGTGGCCTTCTGGGTAGAGTATCATGTCATCTGCGAATAATGATAATTTAACTTCTTTCACTCCTATCCTTATTCTCAAAGGAATATTTTAATATAGAGATGGCTCAGAAATGAAATGATTTGCTTAATTTAGATTCCAAATTGAAAATTGTTTCTCTAAAATTTTTAACACAAGTATCAGAAAAATTCTGAGAAATTTCAAAATACTTATTTTTCTTTAAAACTAAGTAATTCTGCAGATTTGAAAATTTTCGAAAATATGGTATTTTAAAACAAGAGGAGAGGCATAAGAAAAGATATACTTCCTTACACTTTCCTTTGTAAATTTAAGTAGTTATGTAATTTGGTAAGGAAAGTATGGTAGATACATAGAGGAAATACTATTCAACCTCAAAAAATAAGGCAGTCTAATGGGCACAGTGGGAAATGTTTGTAATCCTACCTTTTCAGGAGACTGAGGCAGGTGGGTTACAGGTTCAAGGCCAACTGGGGGAACTTACTCAAAATAAAAAATAAAAAAGACTAAGAAAATAGCTCAGTGATAAAGTCCATGCCTGTTGTGCAAAGTCCTGGGTTCAATCCCAATACATCAGGGAAAAAAACCTTCCATTTGAATCAACGTGGAGACATTTTGCAAAAATATACAGAATATTATGTTAAATGGAAATGTCACACAAATGGGTCAATACTACCTGATCCTACTAATATGAGAAATCTAAAACAGTCAAACTCATTCAAGCAGAGTACATGGGAGTGGTGAGGGGTTGAAGGCTGGGGGAATGGAAAGATGTCAGTCAAAGGGTTCAAAGTTTATGTTATGCAAGATGAAATAAGTTCTAGGGATCTACTGTACATCTTAACATCTGTACTTAGTGCTTTATTGTATACATAAACATTTACTATATTGTGTACTTACACGTTGACTAGGGTCTTATCCCAATCATATAATAAAAATAAAGAGAAAGGAGGAAAATTTTAAAGTTGATGGATAGGTTTATGGTATAGATTGTGATACTGGTTTCATGAGGATATACCCCTTTGGTTTCATGAGGATATACCCCTTTCATTGAGTTGTAACATTAGATATGTACAGATATTTATGCCAGCTATGCTTTCATAAGATTTTTTAATGAACTTCAAAAAGAAAATATGCAAAAATATTTTACCTGTCCCTCCATCATTAGAACATTATACAACACATTTGTAGGTTTCATGGTACTTTAAATGGAATGAATGCAATTTGAGCAATTATCAAATTGTACAGAATTGTTCAGAAAAGATTCCCAGTTTTTGATGAACTGTTCAAAATTTGGCTGCATGCTAGAACATGATCAAAGATGGTCTTTGCTTTTGAGAACTTAGATATACCATGCTGTCTTGACTGACTCTACCTTAGCACAGAACGCTCATCTCTTACTTTCTGTCATCAAAAACTGTCATTTTCTTGTACTAAGGTAGAGAGATTCAGTATTTAGGAATGCAGAATTACTGAGGAGAAATTGGTAAAAAAAATTATTAATTTCAAAATAAAATTATTTTTCTTTGAAGTAATTCTGCATATTTGAAAATCTTAGAAAATATAGTATTTTAAAACAAAATGAGAGGCAGAAAAAGAGGCCCCCTATATTCCTAAAGGAGAAATTTCCAAGACCAGGTTGGGCAGAGATAGTACAACATATTTCAAAGCTTAATCATAAAATTTTGCATTGCATTGACTTGATATAGTATTTCTTTATATAAACTTTCAGTTTTTAATCATAAGTTTAAAATACTTCATTCTCTTTTTGGTATTGTTTTGGGGTACTATTGGAATTAGCATTTTTTTATGAAACTATTTCTTTATTGTCAAAATAATTCATTTGAGAAAGGTTAACATGACATTGTCCAGAATGCTGCCTTGCTTAATAGAAGTCAATGATGGACAAATATTTCAGTACCTAGTTTTATAACTTGTAATCTCAGTCACCATTTCAATAATGCTCAGTTTTGTGCATTATTTGGAACTCTGGCAGCACAAGGAATTTTCAAGTTCTGTATGTCATCTGCCCTAATAGGTGCTACCTTATTCTCTGTTCATTAAATAATTGAATTTCTAGCCATCATATATCTGATTTATGAGTATGCTATGTATGAAGATGACTATTGCTATCCATAATAGACATTTCCAAATGTGAAAAGAGAAGGTATAAAATAACATGCAAAATGGTATAAAAATTAGACATTTTGATCTCAATTTTGGAAACTTAGGATGACTTTTCTTTCTTTTTTTCTTTTCTTTCTTTCTTTCTTTTTTTTTTTTTTTTTTTTTTTTTTTTTTTTTTTTTTTTTTTTTTTTTTGGTACCAGGAATTGAACTCACAACCTCATGCCTGCCAGGCAGGTGCTTATGCCACTGAGCTAAATACCCAGCCCCTTAGAATGCTTTTCAGTTGGTCTCCAACTGCCTTTTTACTTCCCTGATCAAGTACTACAGATTCAAAATTTATTTACCAACCTTACATTTTCCCTATATAGAGATTGCATTCACAAGTCCTCTCTGACTTCTCCTATATAAATTACCAATAATGGTCCTAGATCTTACTCTTTCTTAGGTTCTTGTCATAAACTGTACTATAAACACATATTCTTTGTTATTTTTATTTGTGAGCATACACAAATTTATATCATACATCTAAGGAAAAGCTCAGACTTCAAAATAATAGTCGAGCCTTTTTGGTTCTATTATGTTGAAATTCTTAATGGTCATTTGTGTCTTCTTTCTTTATTTTTCTAGGGACTGAATCTTAGTTACTTATTTCTTGCTGAAACGAAGTACCTGACATCCAGAACATAAAGAGGAAAGGTTTATTTTGAATCATAGTACATACAGGTTTCAGTTCATAGTCAGCTGGCTCCAAGGCAGGGCAGCATATCAGAGGGAGCTTGGCAGAAGAGTCTTGCTTAAGGAATGGTAGGCAGGAAGAAGCAAGGGATCAAGAAAGGAGGAGGGGTACATATCCTTCTGGGCCATGCCCACAATAACACTCCTCTTCCCACCAGGCATCACCTCCCAACATCACACCTAGCTATAAACACATACGTAAACCAATTCAGCGATAAGTATCACATACCCATGATCCAGTTACCTCCCTAAAGTTCCACCTATGAACACATGTGGTTCTGGGGGGAATATCTATGTTTAAGACATAACAGGCTACAAAGGATGTAGAGAGAGAGGGACTAGTGATCCCTAAGTTTTTTTCTTCTGTGCCTCCATTCTCCGGTAAAAGACATTCATCAATAACATAATCAATGCAAGCAAATAGACTCTTCTGTGGTAAATTGTCTGGAAATGCATTATAAGAGTTTTTGTTAACCAAACAGAAGAATCTTCACATGTATCTCTAATCTTCCTATATTGTTTAATTTCAAACAACAAAGGTTGTAGATATGGTAAAGTGCTTTGCCTAATACAAGAAGAAAAATGCAGAAATGGCTTCGTCCTGCTCCCATGAATACTCCATAACCCATTCCCCAGTAATGGCTCCTGAGCAATCTCCTCTTATCTGAATGGAATTTTCCTTCTTAAAATGGAGATCATCTATAATGGAATTTTAACTAAATGTTCCTTTTTTTGTAGTGATTTGGTTAGGTCTCACTCTCCATTTTGACTCTTGATCTAGAGGAAGAGTTTTCAAAGTTTGGCACGAAGGCCATAATCTACCCTACTGTCTATTTTTGTAAACATGGTACTGTGAGAAAACAGGCCTTGACTTTGTAAATGATTTTCTCATTAGAACAGTGGAGTTAAGAAGTTGCAACAGATATTTTGTCCCACATAGCCTAAAATAGATGTTACATGATCTTTAAAGTTAAAAATTACCAACCCTGTTCTAGATAGAGACTGAAAGATGGGGACTGTGAAGATTTTAGAAGACTAGGAGTGGCACTCAGAGCATTGTTCAGAAAAATTAGATAAAATATGAAGGGAACAACTGGAGCAACTTCCATTAAATGCCACTGGACCACATCCAAGCACATAGATCCTGCTTCCATCATCCTGTCTTCTCGAAAGACTCCTGTCCTGGTAGACACTTGTTTCTTCCCAACATCCAGTCAAAATAGATGGGGCTTAAATTTTTTTTTTTTTTTTTTTTTTTTGGTACCAGGGATCAGACTCAAGGGCTTAATTTTTTATTGGTGTTGGAATGTTGTTTCATTAGAGTAAAATAGGTTTACTAAAAACTTGACTTAAAAACAACTTGGCCTCTTACTAAAGAAATTTTAACTCAAATTTGAGCTAGATAAAGGTAGCACAAGTATCTAAACCTAGGCACATAGTGTGATTCTTATTTCTCCCTTTACAAGGTAAGAAGGTCATAACAGTACACTCTGAAAAGTTCACTGTACTTAGGCTAATATTTGCTCCTTCTTTCTTACCTTTCAAGAGGACAAATTTGAAGTCAAAATTTAAGAAGCGTTTTAAAATCCTACCAAATAAACTGATGGCATAAGAGGCTAAACTGAAGGGGAGAAAGCTAAGACTTTTGAGAGTAGAGCAATTAATTTACATTTGAATGAATTTCAGTTACATACATTTCCTTTTACTACCTGCAATTCCAGTCTCCTTTCATGCCTGAAACATCAATTTGACATGCCATAAAGTTCAAGAAAAAAAATCGACATGAAACTAGTAGTGTTGAGTATCGACTCATAAAACAGTCTGGAACTATCTGAACTTTTCAATTTACAAGCCAAGCTGCTAACAAATCCCTTATATTCAAGCAGAGCTAATCAATGAAATCCAAATTGGCAATCTAATTGTTAGTTCAGTTCACCACATGTCTGTAGTATTTTGTTTTGTTTTGTTTTGTTTTAGTATATCAACAGCAATTATAATAGCGAACCTATAATCCTACGTGCCTACAATAAAATCAGGTCAAAATGTCTCGACCTCAGATTTGAGTAAATGAAGAAAAACCGCTTCAGCAACAAAACTGGACAGAGAGTCAGAGAGAAAGCAGCACGATTACACCTATTGTGCAAGCCAAAGTAATCCTGTTAGCAACAACCTGAAGATCGCTGTGATCCAGTAAGAGGAGAGTAACTGAAACTAAGAGGTGGGCAGTCATCAGTTCATGACTGATCATGAAGCCCACAGGTCAGAGGACACTGGAGGTATCTGGGACTGTTAAAACAAACAAAGTTTCCTTTCAGGTTAGAGCCATGTAGAGAAAAACCGGCAAAAAAAACCCACAAAAAAAAAAAAAAAAAAAAAAAAAAAAAAAAAAAAAAAAAAAAAAAAAAAAAAAAAAAAAAAAAAAAAAAAAAAAAAAAACAGGCAAAAAGTAGAATGGAGAACTAACAGGGAAAATGAAACAATTTTGCCTAAAACTGGAAGAGAAGAGTAACCAGTTGTATCAAAAGACAACAGAGTGACATATTTAAGATACTCAAGAAAAGAAAATTATAGGAATTCACATAGTTCAGATTTAAAGATAACAAGCAGTTTAATGAGGACTCTTGCATTTATGGATCATTTTGCCAATGAGTTCTTTGTAGGATAATTATAGTATGATTTTCATGCAACCAGAGTAACTTACGACATATCATATTCATATATATATGATCAAACTGTTACAGAGGCTCACATATATGCATATATATATGATCAAACACCAGTTATAGAGGAAACAGAATTATAGATAATTGTTATATGCTCTGATAACATAGATACAATAAAATGATCACCCTATACAGGTAAACAGACTAAAGTGCAAATATAAACAGATAAGTATTACAAATGTTTGTTCATGTATCAGTATGTGCATGAATTTACTTATGCAAATATATATGTTAGTGTGACCACTGCCAGTTGATCTCTAAAATGTCATTACAGACCTGAGGTCAAATATTTTGATAGTGTCAAAATTAACCTTATGTTATGCTTTAGGTTTAAAATGTTCCTCAAAAGTCTTATGTGTTTACAGGTGGGGCCTGCTTGCAGGGAGTCACTGGGGGCATGACCTTGAAGGGTATATTCTTGTCCATGCTCTTCCATCCTACCTTTCTTTCTGCTTCCTGGTAGCCATGGGCTTTCCTCTGCCCTTCCATCATGCTGTTTCTGCCTTGGAGCCAGGCAACCACTGACTGCAATCACTAAAACTGTGAACCAAATAAATTTCTCCGATTCTAAATTGCAGGTGTCAGGTATTTTGTCCCAGAGACAAGAAAATGACTAACACAGTTTATTAAGCTAGCAAGAAAAAATACTTAAAACAGACCATCAAGCAAAATGCAACAATACATTGTGTATGAGTTATGCTCCACAAAGAGATTCAAAATAGTTAAAGGAGATGATAGACAAAAATGCTAGCCAAAGCAAAGCATAGAATTTAGATTTTAAAAAGCACTAAAAGAAGCAAGAAAAATGGTGCAAAACTGTGCGATTTAAAATGAATGTGGTGATATTTACATAATGTATAATAGAGCAACAATTACATTATAATGGAAAATGTAGATGCAAGAAAACATAGAAATATTTACATGTCTCTCTCAATCTAGATCTCCCATGGAAAAAAATCAGTGAGCACCCAGATCTAAACAACATAATATATAGAACTGCATCAAGCTGTGAATCATGAAAATAGAAAGTATGCCTTTTAACTGTGCACAAAACATTTGCAAGTATTAGCTCTTTTAGTCCAAAATTAAAAACTTAAAAATTTCCAAAAAACGGAATGCCAACAAAATTTTAAAAACTGAAATAAAATGGGTCAGCCATTATCTGAATGTTTGTGTCTCCCTCAAAATTTGTACATTGAAAACCAATACCTAATGTGATAGCATTAGAAAAGGAGACCTTTGGAAGGCAATGAGTGGCATTACTGATGCCATGGAGCCTTACCCTTGCTACTATAGGAGGACACATAGGAGGCATTGGACATCAAAGCTACTGACACCTTGTCCTTGGACTTTGCAAGTTGTAGAACTGTAAAAAGATAAACTTCTTTTAAATAAAACTTCTTTTAAATAAACTGCCCAGGTTTGGAATATTTTTGTTATAGCCACCCAAAAGGACTAAGATAAGGTCTTTCCACATGAAGAATTTTAAATATGCTATTAAACAATGATTGTATCAACAATAAAATATAAAACTGAATTACAGATATACTTGAAAATTATGAAAATGAACAGCATCAAAATCTACGAAATGTAACTTGAGTAGTGATATAAAGAAATCTATTCCACTAAATACTTATATCAAGAAAAATAAAAATGAGCAAATTAAACTGTCAACTCAAAAATTTAGAAAAAGAACACATGATAAATAAAAAAGTGTATATCAGGAACTAATAAGGAAAAAATAAAAGCACTAGAAAATAAAATCTCTAAAAGCAATGTAATAATTAGTACTTTAAAAATCACTAATACAAACTACTACATAAAAAATGTTTCTGCAAATAAAATTGAAAACTTTGATGAATGAACACTTTTCTGCAAAAATCCATCCTACCACATCTGAATAACAGAGACAAAGATTTAAACTAGCTACTGATTATTGATGAAACAGAGGAAAATTTGCCAAACCTTCAAAGATAATTTTAAAGTTTTTTAAATCATTCAAAGCACAGGAAATGAAGGAAATAGTCCTCACTGTTTATAAAGAAACTGAAAAATATTGAGCCTAATAATAAATAGCCTAAGTTCTCTTATGGACATCTGTGCAAAAACAATAAATGAAAAATTAGCAAACACAATTAAGAAGTTTATTTAAAAATGATGCAACACAATCAAGTGAATTTCATTTTAGAATTACAAGAGACATCCTACATAAGATGATTAATTCCAGTCATCCTAGGTATAACTCTAAAGAGAAAAATAATTTAATATAGATTAAAAAATATGAACAATGTGGTTCTACTGTCTGTTGAAAATATTTATTAAAACAGGACTGGGAGCTTCATTAACTTTGCCTCTTTCTCAAATATACATACTGTATATATACATATGCATTTATTAGTGTGTGCATTTATTTGTGTACAGTGTTTAATATCTCAAAACCCAACTTTTCTGATAAATCAGGAAGAAGAAAAGGAAAAATATTCATGATCCTACACTATTTCATGCTATTTTAAAGATATGTAGCCTATATAGTTGACAAGAAAATTAAATGCATTAAAATACAGGATAAGTAACCTCAATTTCTCAAAGAAATGATTAATTTTAGGACACTCAAAATAATCAATGGCAAAATGAATGTAATTACATGAGATTTAAAATAAAATACCACGTTATAAAAGTCATTAAGCAAAAACAAAGTAGTTTTTTATATACAAACTAAAACTAAATAGAAGATATATTGAAAAATAAGACAGCTTTATGAGAATTCATTAAAAAAGTCCTAGGTAACAAGTTAAAGAAAATTAAAACCCACTCACTCTTGAGTAAATCAAGTTAGGTTGACAAAAAGGAAAGCACAAAACCTTACTAGAGAATACTAGGAAACCAACTCATTATTTTGAAAACTATTTTTAAAAATAGAGTTGATGGCAGAGTGGGGGAATTATTCATTATTTGGACAGTCAAATATTTGATAGGGAAGAGTTTATCTTTATTAGGGTCTACCATTTCAAAAGTGAATAAAGTTCTTCTCTTGCACATAAGTCACATTTCACTTTTTGCTCTAATATATTCCTTTGGTCTTTGACTTTTAGCTTATCACCCATGGTAAGTATAACTGTAGATCTATATGTCTATCTCAGTTGAAATTTGCTGAACTTTCTATGCAAATATTAATATTTTTCATCAAATCAATGAGGTTATTTTTCACTGCTTCCTGCTTATCTCTCTTCTCTCCTACCAGAGCTTTATCCATATGGTGATATTGCACAAGAATATGAAACATTGTTCATTTTTTCTTTAATCTTTTATTCTCTCCACTCTTCAAATTAAAAACTCCTATGACTTTATTTTTTGAAATTTCAAAACTGTTATACAGTTTATTTATTGAAATTTTCTTTTTAGTTATTGTGCTTTCCAGCTCCAAATTTTTTACTTTATTTTATTTTTTCATTCCTTTTTCTCTACTGAGAATTCCTATTTGCTCAGCCTTCATTATCATACTTTCCTGTAATTATTTTTAACATATTTATAATGACCACTTTGGAGTTTTTGTTAAATCCAACTTTTGGACCTATGTGGAATCAGTCTTTACTACAGTTTTATTTCTTATTCCTTTATGTATCTTTTAATGTTTGATTAAAAAGTGTGTATAAATAATACTGGATTCTATTTTTATGTTGTGTGAGGTGATATTTCTTGCTGTCTTCCCTTTTCCTTTTCTTATTTCATCTTCTCTTTCTTTATGCTTAGCTTTTTTTTATTTTGAAGAGAATAAAGCAAAACAGCATAAAACAGCATAGAATCAACCAAAACAAAGCAGTGAATATGATATAAGGCTTCAAAACAAGATAATAGGAAATCAGTAATGGCTACCATAATATATCTTGTTATCTTCAAAATAGCTGCCCATACCATCAGACATAATGAAATCAAACAAAACAGAATAAAACCAAGCAAAACAGAACAATGAAAATGATACAAGATTTCAAAACAAGATAATAGAAAATTGACAACAGCTATTGTCTTTCCTTTTTAGACATTTCCTCCCCTTTCACTTTAACAATATGTATTGCATATTTTAGATCCCACAAACTGCTTCAGTTTTTTACGCTAGTGAGACACATAATGTTCTCCCATGTGACTTTGAACTATTTCACCCATGAGCATGATCTCATGTTGTATCTATTTACCTGCAAAAGCCTTGAGGTTTTCCTTCTTTTAGTTGGGTAGCTTTCCATTGTATAAACATGCCATAGCTTTCTAATTCATTCTGCAGTTTGTGGGCAAGTTATCCCTGCTTTTCTCTGGTTTCCTGTCACATGGAGCATTGTTTTCCCTCCTTTGATTTTCAGTCTATGAGTTTCCTTTTTAAGCATGTTTCTTCTATAAAGCATAATAATGGATCCTGTCTCCTGATTCACTCTGCCTATGTTTCTTCTTATTGGTGAATTGAGGCCCTCTACATTAAGAGTTACATCCAACATGCACTGGCACATCTCTGCCTTGCCATTTTCCTGTCACTGGCTCCCTACATTTCCCCTCCATTCAATTGCTTGTCCCTCTTGGTGAACCCCCTCTGCTACTGTTCCTGGAACCGTGGTCATTTTGTCTCTCTCTAGAATGTCCTTCAGTATTGTTTGTAGGGTTGGTTTGGTGGTCATAAATTCCTTCAGCTGTTCTTTGTCATGCAAGTATCTTATTTCTCCATTAATTTTGAAAGATAGTTTTGCAAGGTACATCAATCTAGATCAGAAGTTGTTTTCTTTCAGTACTTGAAATACTTTGCTCCAAACTCTTCCTTCTTTTTTTTTTTTTTTTTTTTTTTTTTTTTTTTTTTTTTTTTTTTTTTTTTTTTTGTACCAGGGATTGAACTCCTGACCTCACACTTGCCAGGCAGGCACTTGTGTCACTGAGCTAAATCCCCAGCCCTCCACCCTCTTCTTGACTTGATGGTTAGAGTTGAGAAGTCTACTGTGATTCTGATGGGTTTTCCTTTATAGGTGACCTGTTTCTTTTCTCTAATAGCCTTTAATATTCTGTTCTTGCTGAATTTCTGGGGCCTTGATTATTATATGTCTGGGTATAGATTTATTTTGGTTATACCTAGTTGGAGCTCTATATGCCTCACTTATCTGTATGTCAGTTCATTTTCCCATGCTTGGGAAACTCTGCTATTACTTTCATAAATCATCTCTTTATGTCATCTGCAGCCGTTGAATTGTTATTTCCTGGTTCCTTGTTGCTTTTAATAGGCCTTTCCTTTCACAATCACTAGCTGCAAACCTATCTTCAAGGTTTGAAAGTTTGTCTTCTGTTTCTTTCAAATGATTTTGCCAGCTTTCAATGGAGTTTTTAATTTCCTGGATATCTCTGAATCTGTTTCATATATTCTAACTCTCTTATATTGTTCATTCAAGGTTTCCCTCATTTTCCTATGCTCCTTTATTTTTTATATATGTCTTCTGTAGATATGCTCAGCATATCTTTTGTTATGTTTTTCATTTACCTAAGATGGTATTTTGATCTAATTTGATTTATAGCCTCATGAAGTTGATCTTTACTTCAATTGCCATTACTTCAGAAACTTCAGGTATGGGACTTCCAAATTTTCTATGCTTATATCTTCTAGACTTGCTCTGCATGTGTTGGAGGCCAGAGACTGCCTTTTATACTTCTTCATCTTGACATCTTCCTGGGTACTTTTGGACAAGCAGGTTGTAGGGTCCCAGGAGCTTCCCTTGTTGGCTGATTTCTCCAAGGTATGGCAATCTGGTTCTCCCAACCAGTGCTGGGTATGGGTACCTGATGGTGGCCGGCAGGTGCGCTGGTGCAGGCCTGGCTGCTGCTTTTCCCAGCCCATGCTGGCTACCTGCAGGAAGCTCCCTGACAGTGGCCAGTGTGCGTGTGAGGGCAGGGCTGGCTGCTGGTTCTCCTGGCTTGTGTTGGTGACTGGCTGGAAACGTCTCCAATGGTGACTGGTGTGCACATTGATGTGGGGTTGGCTGCTACTTCTCTCAAAGCTGGCTGCTGCTTCTTGCAACTAACTCATGTTGGTTACCTCCAGAAAGCTCTCTGATGGTGGCCAGTCTTTTTTTTTTTTTTTTTTTTTGATAACTTGTATAAACTTTATGTTTGGGATCTGTCTATTTGATGTTATTTGGCCAGTTATGTCTCTGCACAATTTCAAATAATTTATTTGTATCCTTTAGCCCGATCCCCTATTGTTCACCCTTGTGTCCGCATAGTCAAGTGGTCAGTCAATGATTTGGGTATACCTCATTCCAGTAACACTTTCAACTCTTGTGTGTCAATGCGTGTATGTAAATTAAATTTCATCCTCAGTAATTAGATTGCTCTTGGCTTTCACTTTTCTCTTGGTTTTTCGGTATTTCACCTATGTCCACATGTACTTTATTGTGTTATAGGAATGTATGCACAATTTAATTCAGTCATTCTATGACTCTCATTTTCTGGTATTTTGGGTCACTCTCAAGCCATACCTATTCCCCATTCATTTCCTGCTAGATTTGCTACATTTAGTTGAAAAACTTGTTCCCCAAATCTAATTTCCCTCTCCCTGGCAGTATATATGCTGATTTTTATGACTAAATCTGCAGCCATCCATGACCAAGCGGTCCAGGGAGTAAGGTAGGAATGGCCCCCGGCAAGAACATAGACACCTGCTGTTTTACTTAAAACCATAGCAGTTTTAAAAGAAATAATGTTGCTCAATTTTTGTATACATCGATGATTTTTTGAGTGGTTAATTATAATAAAGGTTTATTTTTCATTTTATTTTATTAGTATGTGTTAGTAATTCATGAAGTTTGCAATCATCTTGGAGAGTGGTTACAGGTACATAGCGCAGTTAGAGTTTTGTGCTTTTTTAAATCCCCTTTCCCTTCCCTCCCTTCTCCCCTCCTCCTCTGCTTCCACAGTCACAGTTTTCACATTGTCAATACTATTTGTCTTAACACATGCTATATGGATGATTTATAGAGCCTAAAATTGTTGCTTTTGACAGTTTTGTTCAATTGTATGCTTTTTGTTAAAAAAAAAAGGGCTAGTCATCTTTTTATGCTACTATAAGCAGGACTCATTTGCTTTTTTTCCTCAAAAATGTTGCTTTTTTGTGTAATAATATTATGGCTATGATTTTTAAAAGTTTTATATGTAGTGGAATATTTATGATTCAATTTGTAATACTGGTATTCAAATAAAATGATTTGTTTCTGGAGTAGTAGGTAAAGTATAGCTGAAGCAAAACTAGATGTATGTTAATAGTTGTTGAATCATAGTAATGGATATATGGAGATTCATCATAAGTTTCTTTAGTTTTGGTTGTATCTGAAATGATTCATAAAAAATGTTAAATAAAATGAAAACAATTAATGCTGGAATCACTCTCTGTTCAGGATAAGAATTATAGTGAGACAAATATTACTTATTCTAACAGTATATTGTAGTGAAATTTGATATCTTAATATATTAATTTGGACTCTTTGAAAGTAACCCATTGGCCTACTGAGAGTACAACAGAGATGTTATTCATTCATTTATCAAAACTGTCATCAGAAATATAATAGATTTGCATTGTTGAATGCATATTTATGCCAGGTACTGTATTTAACATTTGGCTTTTGTTTTGATTGGTACTATTCTATTGTACCTTGTTTGATTTTATTCTCTTTAAAATAAAAAATGTTTGGCAGTATTTAGAATTCAGATTTTCTAATGGGATTGTGAGTATTTCTTGCTCTTCTTTTTTCTAGAAGTTTGCAGAAAAAATTAAAAGAATATAAAAAGTAAGCTTGATTAATAGTCTCCTATTAAATCTTGTATCAGTTTCAGATGTTTTTGGCAACTTTCAAGTGTCATGGACCAGGACAGATGAATAAAATAGAAAAATGTTTCTATATCACTGGAGAAGACATCCAGGGATTAATGCAATTCCCTAAAAGACCTTTGGATTTAGAAGTGTCTTTCAAAATTAAATTAGCATTCTGGAAAAATTCTTAAGAAAGAATCAAGTTACCAAGGCTTCTTCTACATACACAGCTTAATCCTGGGGAACTCTTAGGCCTGCAGTGTAAGCCACAGTGTCTGGCAATGGACAGACACTGAATTCCAAGGAAAGAAACCCATTAGCTGACCTCAGGACAGCTGGATGCTCTCAGCACCCATGATAGCATAGCAGGGGATATTTTTCATAAGATTTCCACTGTCTATCAAAGTTTCAAGTATCTTAAAGCTGACTTTGAAAACAGATATTGTTGAATACCTGTTTGCTATGCTGACCCAGAAAGTGACTTTGCATTCTACACAAGGAGCATGTTTTTATTGTCATCATGTGGCTATTTTGATGACCAGTTTGACAGAACATATTATTACTTTTACTTGTATAGAGCTGGATACTTGTTCATGTTGAAGTACTCAGTGGGACAAGGCTAGGCCATTGAGCACTGATAATGTCCTTCCAAAGAACTGTACTTGAAAGCACAATTTGAGCATAATGAATGGGAAGGTGAGGCAGGGTTGACCTCATGTCATCAGGGAATCCAGACGCTAAATCTTGTTCCTATAAGACGGCTGCCTTGTCATACATCATAGAATGAACAAAAACTTCCCAATGGTCTTGGTAAATCATAATGTGAATTCTGGATTTCAGATGACAAAACAGAGTAGGAAGTAAATGGAAGTCATATGAGCTCAAAGTCTTTAACACATGTAAAATCGGCATTTATTTACCTAGCATAGGACACAGTATAATCTTATTCTCCTTTTCTTTACTTCTTTTCCTTTCTCATCTTTTGTTAGCAGTAGAGCAGTATTTATCTTACCTTCACTATAAAGGAACATGATAGCTTTATAGCCTATGCTTTTAAGATTAATAATCTCTACCCTTTAGAGTGTTGTTTTATTTTTATTTGTGTAATCATTCAAACCCCCACATTCTAAATAAAGACCTATCTGAAAATGTAGTTATAACTCACATTTCTTGATAGCACACTTTGGGTTAACTAGCACCTCCCAAGAGAAATACAAGGTGAAAACTTTTTCTTTGCATACTGTTGAATAGATTCAAAATATGATAAGAATAGCAGGAACCACCACTCCAGGAATACTGTAAATTATCTCTGGAGTTTACTTTCAGCTAATTTGAATTTAAGGCATTAAATTCTTTCTAATTAGTTGCTCAAACAATACCTCAATGAATTCAAGTAATCAATCTAATTCTTGCATTTTTCTATTGTCACCTTTTAGAGGATACATAGTTTGCATCTATTTTAGTTTTATTGGTTTTCATTTAATTTCTGCCTTCTGTTAGAATGCAAACTTGTATGGGCAAAATTGCCTGTTTTGTTCTGTGATATACCTTCAGTCCATAAAGCAATAGTTTGCATATGGTAGGTACTAAATAGTCTTCAAATCAATTGATAGCATCCCTTATGAAAACAGTCCAAAGGTAATTTGCTGGTATTCCGCAGAATTGGAAATAAGCTTAATTTTTGTATAATAAATATACAAAATTCACAAAATTCTAAAGTCTAGATGTGGAACTCCTAAGATTTTGTTAGTCCTTCTGATTCATATCAACTTATTCAGAGCAGAAAAGTTAAGGTAGCTTATTTACCAGATTATTCTCTGGAGATTCTTAACTAGTTATTTTTCTGGATAATTTGTTTTTTAGCCATTTTCAAGTTAAGTTTTAAAGAAAATCTCTAAGCAACACTCAATCATAAGTCTTTTGTTCTTTTCATACTGCTAAATATGAGAAAAAAATTTAAATTGCTCATGTGTGCCCATTTGTATATCTATGTGTGTTTCACAATATACCATCTAATAGGCATTCCTTATTAGAAAAGATACTAAATATATGATTCTATTAAAGTAAAGATGTGAACATTATATCATTTCCTTGTAAGATCAGTGTCTTAGCTACTTTTCACTTGCTGCTGAGACAAAATAACCGATGCCCAAAATTAGGGAAGCAAAGGTTTATTTTTTTATAGTTCTCAGGGGTTTCAGTCCATACTCAGTTGGCTCCAAGGCAGTGTGGCATAGAGGGGCAGCCATTCATGGCTGCTGCAAAGCAGCAAGGTGAACCTCCAGAGACAGAGAGAGAGCAAGAGAGGCAAGATATGAGTTCTTCTTGCCCTTACACTGTATGTTGACTCCACCCCTAGGTGGGTGCAACACTCACATCACCAATTCCAGCGCCAGACAACAAACCAATCACAAATGCCAGACTCAGCCCTGTCCATGCCATGATTACATGAGACTTTTGGGGACACAGGATCAAACATACAATCAGGCTGTTTTTTTTCAGCAACTTTAGGAGACTGGTTTAGGAAAACTGAACAATTGATGATAGTTTCAAATTGCTGTATCATCTCAATTTTTTAATCCATATATGTTAATCTTGTAATGTCACTATCTAATGGTTTCTTTCCCTGATAGCACTTTGAAATTTTCCTGCAAAGTGGTATGAATACTATTTACACATACACAGGACCACAGGACATTTGTGTTTAAAAGTAAGTCCAATTGTATTCTCTGACTCTGGCTGGCCAAGATGTCTTAGCACCATTCTGTGTCTTTCTGGGAAGGCTTAATACCACAACCTGTGATCAGGCTGAGATCCCAACCTGTGCCATGCATGTTAAGAGGAAAGTAGTCAATTATCCTCCCTAAAACACAACATGATATTCTATTCTCTGAGCCTCAGTGGTACATCATTTGGACCTGAAGTCTCCAGAAACTTTCATGAACATAGTTGTTCAAATAAAACCCATCATGTTACGTAGTTGGGGCTGGGAGTAGGAGAAAATCTCAAAGAATTACCTTTCTTTCATTTTCTTTTTTGTTGCTGTTGTTGTTCGTTTGTTTTCGTTTGCTTTCATTTGTTTTCCATGCTTGGACTAGAATCCAGGTCCTTGTACTTGCTAAGCCAGAGCTCAACCACGGAACTACATCTCTAGTCCTGCTTCTTTCTTATCTGTTGTCATGGTTTAGAACTGATATGTGCCTGCAAAGTCTTATCTGATTGGAAAGTGACTGGATCATGGGGGCATAATACTCACTAGTGGATTCAGTCATTGTTGAGTTCAGTATATAAATGTGCTGTTAAGAGGTGGAGCCTGGTAGGCAGAGGCAGGTCACAGAGGCAGTGACCTGGAAGTGGGTGTTCTTAAGCCTAGCTCCTCCCTGGCTCTCTGTCTCTCTCTGTCTCTCTGTCTCTCTGTCTCTGTCTCTGTCTCTGTCTCTGTCTGTCTCTCTCTCTCTCTGTCTCTCTGTCTCTCTGCTTTCTGGTCACTAAGCAGATGATAATGGATAACTTTCCAGCTTTCCTATGCCATGCTATTTCTGCCTTGGTGCCAGCTGATCATAGACTGAATGCACTGAAACTGTGAACCAAAATAAATCTTTTCTTTAGGTTTCAGGTGTTGGATATTTTTTCCTAGTGACAGAAAAGTTGATTAATTCATCTATCTTTTTTATTCTCTTTACGTACCCAAACTTCCAAAGAATATATCATATTTCAGGAAATATACAAAAGCCCCATGAATAGGGATCACCATTTTTTA
This sequence comes from Dasyprocta punctata, assembly GCA_004363535.1. Classification (NCBI taxonomy): domain Eukaryota; kingdom Metazoa; phylum Chordata; class Mammalia; order Rodentia; family Dasyproctidae; genus Dasyprocta; species Dasyprocta punctata. Next base: position 19,621 of record RJWM01029275.1, read on the forward strand.
GCTGTTGCAAGAACAACTATTAAGCATGAACTTAAGACACCAGAAACTCTAGAATGAGAACCTCTGCATTTTCTGTAGCTACCTTGTATGAAAAGAGAGTTCAATTTGGATTCTGAGGACAATAGTCAGTGGGTGAAGGTGTATAACTTACCAATCATAGGAGAGAGGCAGAGCCAAAGTATTTTTAAGTCATTGTTCCTTCAATTCTTTATTTTGCAATAGCAATTTAAAAGTACAAATACTCCAAATAGTGATATCTTTTAGCAAAAATTATATGTATATGGAGCTGAAGAAAAGCAAGACAATACTCATACGAACACTGCGTCGCAAAAATCTAAGACTAAGTCAGAGCATTCATTTATTTAACACACATTCACAGAGTACATAATATGTGGAGAAGTACCAGGTTATTATGAAATAATCTATGCTTGATCACACAGATCTCCTTTTGGAAACAACCATATATCAGGTATTCACTGTAAGCTTGTGAGTGTATTTAGGCTGACACAGGTAATATATACAATAGCCCTTAACACCAAGAAGTGTGTATTTGACATTGCTTGACAGACAATGAGTTAGTCATGGTCACTGCCCGTGAAGATGGTATAATGTAAGAGGCTAGAATAGTTACTAGAATTCTTAACTGATCTCAAGAGTAACAAATAGGTACTTCAGAAAAAAATAAAAGATAAGATCAAAAGCAAAGAAGTATAATTCTCTAAGCTTCAGCATGTTCTTTTTTTTTCCTCTGAATATTTTTGAAGCAAAAACAGAATCTCCAGAGTGAGGCAGAGCACATCAATTTGATATGTGACATCTGAAAAGTCTTCAGTGTTTCTTTCATAATCACTAAACACATGAAATAAGCATCAGGCTGTTGTTTAAACTAGCAATAATGTAGCTAAAATTGATTACTTAAGGAAGACAAAGTATTACTGAGCCCAAACACAGCTATCAGTGCTAGTTGAACTATCTCCAAACAAATCTACTAAGGCAAAGGATGCAGCTGAACTAACATAAATATACAACTCACAGTCACATGAATCTTCAGCTGATCAAGAGACAGAAAACAGACAATTTTCAGTACTCTAATTGTTTAAACTTCAACACAGAGAGGAAGGAAGGGATTAGCAATGGTTCACAACTGTGAATACATATTTAGGAAAAATTTTAAAAAGGTTTTGTGTTTAATATCAGTCATGAAAACACTGAGTTAAAAGTCACTGCAAATTAATTTATGAAAGTAATATGAAAATTGCATAAAGTTATTATAAAGAACTATGCAAAAGTGTCATTATTCTCATTATGATTGTTATTGTTTACTTAGTTTCACATTCATTTTTATAACAAATTTCATATGTCTGTATTTTATAATTTTGTATTATATTGTCAAAATTGCAAAATCCCCCCCAATAGTACCCTGGGAATTAGTTATAGAGACACACACAAAGTTGTCAACAGAGCTACTGGGTTTCATAAAAGGTACATTGATTCATGGATTTTGTCCCACTACATGTAGCAAAAAGGTTGGTGGAGGATGGACCAAGACACTATATGAGATATCTTGTGGGTCTCAGTCAGGAAAAGCAGCAGGACCAGCAACACTCACCCACTTTAACAGACATGGGAAAGCAGAAAGATAGATAGATAGATAGATAGATAGATAGATAGATAGAAGATAAATAGATAGATAATGCTGTACATCTACTTGATCATAAAACCATGAAAGGTAAGTATAACTCCAATGCAAAAGTTTAAATAAATATTTGCTGACCCTATGAATACACTATGCTAACAATTTCATGCACAGTGCTTTATTTAGTTTAATATAAAATAGTAATAAACCTGTCCCTTCCCAACTATAGTTAAACACTTTCTGTTCTTTTACTTTACACCATGGCAAATGTCTGATTCATGGTCAGGGTTAGATTTTATACTGTTGAGTGATAAAAGAATTTTATGACTTCTATCGAAGGATGGAACTGACAACTCCCATCTATCTGCACAGCTTTTGATTTTTTATATTGTAAGAAAAAAAGCTGCATCCTTTAAACAAAAGGAACCCTTAAAATGAACAATCAATCAGAACACTAGAACAGCCTCAGTGATAGGTGAAGTACTCAGAATCACGCTGGCACCTCCTTTATTAGCTGTCAGAACATCACCCGGCATCTTTTAGAGCCATTTCTCTCTCTCTCTCTCTCTCTCTCTCTCTCTCTCTCTCTCTCTCTCTCTCTCTGTATTAAGGAAACAAATATTTACTGAATAGCAAGAAACATGTTGCAAGAGACAAACACACATTTTCATTGGGAAGTTGGGATGCTTGCATAAAAAATATTAACCAGTGGTGCACAATTCTCTCCTCCAGGGCCAGAGGTGGGGAACAGTAGGTGCTGTGCTGTGGGAAGATGGAGAGGGGTTGGCCCAGGCCTGAAGTTTCCAGGAAAGGCAACAGAGGGACCACACCTTGTCCTAAGAGAAGAGTAAAATGTAGAAGAAGCAGAGCACATCCAAAGATTTTCCATTTCTGCTCACTGATAAACTTCAGTTACCCATTTTCCTATTAAGTTTTAAAAGGTTGCTTTTTACCCTCAATTCTTCATTTTGCTAACCTGCTCAGTGGGCAGAACTTCCTAAGCCCAAACCGCTGCAGCCCTTGTTACTATCTCTTCTCTTATTTTGTAGAGGGCTTTTTAAATAAAAAAAATTTTTCATAACAAAATAATAGGAGAATAACAATAGTTAATACACTGTGTACTGTTATCTTTGAAGTAGTTACTCAGAGTGTAAGATGTGGGGGTAAAAAATTCTCCAAACAATATTAGCGCAAATCTTTCTTAGACTAGTGGTAACACTATCTTGTATTTTGTTTTTTGAATTTTTGGGGGAGGGGTAGTCATTTTTAGAGAGACATTTGTCTTGTTGAAAAGAATGATGTTGACATATAGTATCATTACAAAGAATGTACTAAAATTACTCTTTCTGAAAATCATAATCATGAAAGAGTCAGAATTTTCTTCATCTTGCCAAAAGAAAACAGAGTAGAGCTCTTAGACCTTTTTCTCTCTTTGTGTTCCTAAGACCTGTACAGGAAGCATCTCTGGGGAGAGAGTAAGAAGGAAGTGGAATGATGCAGAGAAGGAAATGAAAAAGGAAGGGGAAAAAAAAGAAGAAAGATGAGGAAGGAGAAAAGGAGGAAGAGAAAGATCAAATTTGTCTGGGAAAGAACAAGAATGATTGGTCAAAGGAAATGAAAAATATGGCTGGTAGTTTCTAGTGTTTCTACAACAAATTTCCTGATGGCATGTGGACAACAGAAAATAAAATATGGCTGAAAAAATACTGCACTGTAAAGATTTGTAGATATAATATTTATATTTGTATTTTTAATAGACTAGAATATCCATTTAGAGCTTCACACAAAGGGAAGATTTTGAAACATGCTGTTTGCTATGGGACATATAAATATCAGCTAGCTCCTCAGGATGTTAGAGTTACATAAGGGGAGAATACCAGAATCAGCACATAACACGGGCATCACTAAGGCCAGGCTTCCCTCAGGATGCCTAATGACTGTCTGCAGCAGCACAGAAAGTAAAGATCTCCTACAGAAAGGCAGAAACCATGAATTCTGGTTTGAAGATGCGTTCCAAACATTTGGAAAATGAGGGCAGAGATCATTGCTCATGGAGTTCATTAAAACTTCTGTACTGTGGCAGGAAAATAGCATTGGGTTGATCAGAAATGTAGATCAGCTTTTGATCAACTGCATCTCAAAGAGGACCATTCAAAAATGTGTTCAACCATAACATATTCAAAAATGTACTATGATTATTTCTTCATTTTCCAATAAACAACTATGATGCATTTCAGAAAATTATGCATATTTTTGAGTATGTGTCCATTATCCACAGAAGAAAAAAAAACCTTTGAAAGTCTATCACTTCTAAAGAAAGATTATGCTCCTTTTTATTGAAATGAGAAAGATTTATACAATCCTTCATATTTCTCTTTATTGCCTTCAGGTTACTGTGGTTCTCAATAATGCATAACAATGCTTCGGCTCCATATAGTTTTATTTAAAAAATTCAGTTTTTTTAATGTTCTAATTAAATATGTCTACAGTCATAAGTTACTTCAACTTCTATTCAGAAATATAGTTTAACAGGTTTATTGTTTGATCATGAAAATCTAGGGTATTTGACCTTTTCCTATCCACTCAAATTTATTGAAGAAGAATTCTAAGTATTTCACATAAATCTTTCCATATACCTCAAAATCTCAGTTGAATTTCACTTATGGATTTTAGACTTTTGTGTTCATTCTCAGAGCATGAAAATGTTTAAAATGCTTTAAATAAGTAAGAATTATGAAGGAACTAGAATAGAAATTAAATGTCCTCATAATCTCATTAATCTCAGAGATTAAATGCCCTGGTAAATTGTGTAATTGAGTTTTAAATTGTAGTTAAATGATTGGTCTTAATTGGAGCATTTAGTCCATCACAGTTGATATAAACATTATATAGGTTTATGTTCACTGCATTGTGGTGTTTTCTATACTTGTCTCATTTTGTTTGTCTCCCTTTCCTTTTTTCCTTCTTTTAAAGTCCTCTTTATTATTCCATTGTTTCTCCTCTGTTGCTTTGGAAATAATATATTTGTTGGTGGGTATTCAGGCAATCACAATAAGCATATTTAATTTACTAGTATTATCTACAATAATCAACATGATAATATTCAAAATACAAGGTATTAAAGGATTTAACTTCATATGGTTATCAAAGAAACATAGTTCTCAGATCTCCTGCTGTGAGAAGCATAGTTGACTTTCAGTCTCAGCTTTGTCTCTCTGGGTTCTCCACTGACTTCACACCAAGGCCACATTTCTTTCCCCAACACTGACCACATTGGTAGTTGCAGTGTCAGCCCATTCCTGTCCAATGTAAAACTACCTGGCAGGCAAACTTCACCTGAGTCCTCTCCATAGTGTAATTGGAACAAT